>JADRCH010000087.1:11292220-11327015 GCA_019843965.1 Rhynchomys soricoides
AAGAAGAAAAAGAAATCCAGACTTAAGGTCATGTAGCTGCAACCACCAATCTCTGACAAAGATTCCAACAATACATACTGTACAAAAGTCAGTCTCTTCACCAAATAGTGAAGGAAAGTCTATGTCTACCTCTGAGATAATCTGTAGTCCTGTTTCACACCCTGAACAAAAACAAATTCCAAGTGTCTTTTTTTTTTTTGGTGTTTTGAAACAGGGTTTCTCTGTGTAGCCCTGGCTGTCCTGGAACTCACTCTGTAGACCAGACTGACCTCAAACTCAGAAATCCACCTGCCTCTGCCTCCGGAGTACTGGGATTAAAGGCGTGCGCCACCACTGCTTGGCTCCAAGTGTCTTAAATACATTAATGTAAGACCTGAATCTCTGAAACTATTAAAGAAAAGAGTAGGGGAAACATCTCAACATATAGAAATAGGCAATGGCTTTCTAAATCAGACTCTAGATCCTCAGGAAATAAGGTCAACAGTTGACAACCGGAACCTCATGAAATTAAACAGCTTCTGCACAGCAAAAGAAACAGTGAATAAACTCAAAAGATAATCCACAGAATGGGAGAATAATCTTGGCCAGCTATACATCTGACAGAGGATTATTATCTGAAATATACAAAAAAATTTAAAAATTAAGGAATCCAATTAATAAATTGGCCAATGAAGTACACATAAAACTCATACAGCTCAGTAAATACATAAATAACTCAATTTGAAAATATGAAAAGGCAGACAGGGTTTTCTCCAATAATACAAATGGCCACCCATGTACTATATTACTTATTATCTGGGAACAGCAAACAAAAGCAATATGAGATATCACCTCACAAATATTAGAATGACTTTTATCAAAATCTTAGCAGATAACAAGAGTTAGAATGTGGAGAAAAACAAATGTCTTGTCATTTTTGGTGAAAGGTTAGATAGATTCAGGTACTTAGTGAAAGAGTAGTGTGGTTCCACAGAAAAATTCAAATTAGAATTATAAAATTCAAACTCTGATCCCTCTTTTTCCGAATGCATATACAGGACACTAAATTAATTCTGAAAAAATAACTGTTTTCCAGTACTCATTTCCACACTGTCCACAAGACTCAAAATAAGAATAAAGTATGTTGATTAGTATTATATATATGACACAATACTATTTACATAATATAATTATTTTTACCTTTTTAATTATTAAATATTGTACAGTTTTCATTGGTAGACTTATAGATAAATCTTGAAGATATTATTTAAAAAATACTCTAGATACAAAAAAGCAAGCACCATAAAGTTGATGTTTAAATAAGGTTAATCATGTATATAATGAGAATGGAATAAACATTACCAGAGATTAAGCAGATGTATAAAGAGAGATGGCAAACTATTGGTAATGTGTTTACATATGAACACAAGGTTATTCAATATGGGAGTTTAGCATATATACTATTGTTGAAATAAACAGATTAAAAACTTGAACACTTACCTTAAGTATTAATCAAATGATTTTACAAAAAAAAAAAAAACCTAACTGGGGGAATAGAAATGGATATGATCAAAATACATAATGTTCATGTGCTAAATTCTCAAAAACTGAGTTTAAAAAGAGCTGAGCATCCACCTGCCTCCCTACCTATAAGCCCCACCACCAGCAGTAGCAGCAAGCACTGAGATCTGGAACAACATGAAGCCCAACCAAACCCTGATTAGGGACCTCCAGAGTCAATTTCTCTATCTATCAGCCACCCTACTCATTGCTGGGCTCAGGGATCAGAATGACCTCAAGACTGAAAAGTCAAGCATCATTCAGCAGAACCAGCTCTCAACATCAGTCATCTCAATGTTCCAATAAAAAGAGAGAATAACAGAATGGATGCAAAAACGGGATCCATCATTTTGTAGCATCTAATAAACATACCTAAAGATCAAGGTTTGGTATAACTTCATGTGAGGATTTCTATGACCATCAGGACTACCAGAGAACTGATCAATGAAAACCAAGACGGAACTTGGTTCAGAACAATTTAGTCAGGCTGGTTCAAACATCCTGAGTATGGCAACAGGGAGCTTATTTTAGACATATTTAAATAGAGTATAATTTTAGAAAAAAATGCTTCCTAGTAAGAAATATCTCAATCCCATGTGCACAATAAACCTTAAGGCAGGACTACATTGAAACTCTTTTGCAAAGTATATGTGACCTCTACCATGATGACAGTTTTGTAGATTGAAGGCCTATGAAATGGTGTAGTCTCTGACACAGAGCAAAAATGTCACCAGTCTATAGAGTACATGTGACATCTTTCTGAAGGAGATAAAAGTCCAGAAATGAAAACTCTGGGATAAACATTCTGGGGGATTTGGATGAGATATAACCCTGCACATAGCAAAGGTCACCAGGCTATTAACAACATCCACCTCCAGTATTCTGGATGGCAAATGGGTATACATATCCCTTCCATTGAAGAAATAATCCTATGTGCTTAACATTTCTGGTTTCCCTAGTGCTTGTCTGTGGGCACAAGCTAGTATAGCCATTTTAATATCTGAAAAATGTAGAGTTCCAACTAAAATAAAACTAAAGAGAAAGAGAAGGTCACTGCATACTCATCCAAGGATAATTTCACCATGAAATGCTCGGTGAATGTTAACAACTATGCACCAAACACAAGGGCATCCAAGCTCATAAAAGAAACACTACTACAGCTTAAATTACATATCAACCTTCAATTAGTGACAGTGGGTGACTTTCAACACCCCACTCCCACCAATGGACATGTCATTCAGGGAAAAACTAAACAGAGAAATACTGGAACTAATTTATGTCATAAATCAAATGGTCCTAACAGATATTCACAAAACATTTCAGCTGGGCACAAAAGAATGTATCTTCTCAGCAGCTCATGTAACTTACTCCAAAATTGACCACGTGCTTGGACAGAAAGCAAGTCTCAACATGTAAATAAAAAAATTAAAAATACTTTGCATTCTATTTGACCACTACAGATTAAAGGTGTATGTCAACAGCAACAGAAAGATTAAAATTCATAGATCCTGAAGAACTCATTACTGAATGAAAAAAGGGCTAAGACAAATAATTGATGAAACAAAAAAACTTTCTTGAACTGAATTAAAATGACCATACAACATACCTGAATCTATGGAACAGAAGGCAAGTACTAAGAGGCAAGTTAATAGCACTAAGTTCCTACATAAAAAGTTAGAGAGATCTTATATTGGTAACTTAGCAACATACGTGGGAGCTCTCTCGAACCAAAAGGAAAAAAATAACACCCAAAATGAGTAAATGACATGAAAAAATCAAACTCAGAGCTGAAATCAATAAAAATGAGAAGAATTCAAAAAACATCAATGAAACAGAGAATTTGTTCTTTGAAAGAAAATCAATCACACACACACACACACACACACACACACACACACACACACACATCAACACACATACTGCCCTCCACTGGCTGCCTAAGGCAGGATAACTGGACCCACCTCTTGCCTGGGCAGCTCAGGAGAGCTGGCTCTTGAGACATGGCCATAGGACAGCTGGTGGGCTGTCCAATTCCTCTACCACCCAGGCCCAGATTCAGGGCTTTGAGCTGGCCCACCCCAATAGCATCTATCCCAACTATGAACTGCTGGAACATGTAAAGGAGACAGTCATGCAGAACAAAGCTGCAGCATCTCCATGACTCAGAGTAGCATATTACAGGAAAGTGGAGAGGAGTCTGGTGAGTGTCCAGTATTGATAGTGTAGTAGAAGCCAGAGACATTGAACCAGGCCAATGTCCCATGGCAATGAAAATTTGGAAGTAAAACTGTTTGGGTAAAACAGTATACTCTATGACATACTGTTACAAATCACAACTTCCACAGAGAAAAAAAAAAACAACACATTTTTTTATACTCTAATTCGATTTATTTTTAATTTTCTTTTATCTGGAAAGTTACAAGAGTGAAGGGCAGATACAGAAGGACTAAAAACTGAGTAGGACTGGGGTGCATGAAATGAAATTCACAAAAAAAATCATTTAAAATTTTATAAAATAATGTCCTCAACTTATTTCATTTAATAAACCAGCATTTTAGAATTTATAACCACAAAAATATTGAAAAGCTATTAAACAAATTAACTAAAGGGTAGAGAGATAAGATACTAATTAACAAATTTAGAAATGAAAAGTTGGACATGACAACAGACACGAAGGAAATATAGAAAATCTTAAAGACATACTTTAAAAACCTGCTTCACCAAATTGGAAAATCTAAAAGAAATGGATAATTTTCCCAATAGCTATCACTTACCTTAAATCTAGATCAGATAAACAATTTAAATAGACCTACAACCCCTACTGAAATAAACGCAGTCATTAAAAGAACCCTAACAAAAACAAAAGAAAAAACAAAAAACCCAGCACCAGACAACTTTAATACAGAATTCTACTATATTTTCAAAGAAGAGTTAATACTAATACTCTCAAATTATTTCACAAAATAGAAACTAAAAGAACATTGCTTAATTTTATGAGCTACAGTTACACTTATAACTGAACACAATATCAAGACCCAACAAAGAAAAGATTGCAGACAATTTTCCTTTACAAATATGGATGTAAAACTACTCAATAAAATACTTACAAACTGAATCCAGGAACACATCAAAAAGATCATCCACCACAATCAAGTTAGCTTCATCTTACAGATGTAGAGATTGTCCATCACATGTAAATCCATAAATGGAACCCACCATATAAACAAACTGAAAGACAAAAACCACATGACAATCTCATTAGATGCAGAAAAACCCTTTGACAAAATCTAACACTCCTTCATGATAAAAGTATCTGAGAGATAAGGGATACAAAGGACATACCTCAACATAATTAAGGCAATTTACAGTAAGTCCATACCGGACATCAACTTTAATAGAGAAAAACTTAGAATTGCAGTAAAATCAGGAAGAAAAGGATGTCCACTCTCTCCATCTTTTCAACATAGTACTTGAAGTCTAAGCTAGAACAATAAGATGTCTGAAGGTCATCAATACAAGCTTAGATTTTTTTAATACCTACTTTAAGAAAGATTCTCAAATGCTTCAACCCCATTTTGAGCCCACCATCCAATGGTAGTGGAGAAAAGATGGGTAAACTAACAATTAGAATATAGACCTATTTAAAATAGTTCTTTGGGACAATTCCAATCTTTGTTGTCAGGATACCATCAGTTCAGTTCCATAGTGTCACCAAGTTCAAATCAGCAGGGGCCGCATGATCCAGCAGAAACAGCCAAGCCTCAGCATGAGTCAGCAGGATCAACCAGGACCAGCCAGAATACCAGGAGATCTCTGCTGTGCCACTCTCAACAAAGTGAGGATCAGTGAAGACACTAGACCAAGACCAATGAAGTGTTACAAGCATCCAGTCACTGTTGGATTCTATTTATACTCTCTCCAAGAATCATGTGTCCTCTCACTCTTCTGCTTGAGCAAAACATCACATGAGTCTGCTTCAGGAAACCATCACAGGACCCAACCAGAGATTTCCGCTTCTCTTCAAAGAGATGCAAATTGGAAAGAAGTCAAAGTATCTTTATTTGCAGATGCTATGATAGTGTAATGGCTTTTCTTGGTTGTCAACTTGACTACCTGTGCTATTAACTGAAACCAAAATGACTGGGCACATCTGTGTAACTTTTTTTCTTACTAATCATTTGAGGTGGGGAGACACACTTCTAATCTGGATCTTTGAGATAGGAAGATACACCTTTATTTACATCTCTTGGGGTTGGAAGATAAACCTTTAATCTGCATCAAGCCTTTTATTGGCAGCCTATTTAAAGGCATGGAAGAAGATAGCTTGCATTCTCTTTGTCTGCTTGCTATTGCTAGAAAGTCTATTACTTTACTGGCATTAGAGCCTACTTCTTCAGGAATCCAGCATACATTGAAAACCAGCTGAGACATCCAGAATAGTAGACTAAACAACTACTGGATTCTTGTACGTTCTATTAGCTGGCAGCCATTGTGGGACTAGCTGGGCCACAGACTGTAAATAATTCTAATGAATCTTCTTTAGAGATAGATAGATAGATAGATAGATAGATAGATAGATTCATTTTATAAATTCTGTTCCTCTAGAGAACCCTGACTAATATAGATAATAAGTGACTCCTAAAATTTCACTGGGAAATTCCTACAGCTGATAAACACTTTCAGAAAAGTAGCTTTATATAAAATTAACACAAAAATATAAATAGCTTTCCTATATTCAAATGACAAATGTCTGAGAAAAAATGGAAAGAACACCTTTTATAATAGCCTCAAATAATATATAATATCTTAGGATAACTCTAACCAAGCAAGTGAAAGACTTCTATGATAAAAATGTTAAGACAATAAAGAAAGAAATTGAAAAGGATATCAGAATATGGAAGGATCTCCTAGGTTCACAGATCAGAATTAATATAGTAAAAATGGGCAACCTACAAAAAGTAATCTACAGATTCAATGCAGTTTCCATCAAAATTCCAACACAATCTTCAGAGAAGTTGAAAGGACAATTTTCACAAAACAAAACAAAAACCAGAAAAACAAAACAACAACCAAAAAACAGGATAGCTGAAGCACTCATGAAAGACAAAAAGAACTGCTGGAGGCATCACTATCCTCAAACGCAGTTTGTACTATGGAGTTATACTAGTGAAAAACAGCACAGTATTGGCACAAAATCGGACACATTAATCAATGGAATCGAATTGAAGACCCAGACATAAGTCCACATACTTATGGACACCTGGTTTTTGAAGAAGTCAGAAATATACACTGGACAAAATACTCCATCTTTAACAAATTGTGCTGGTCAAATTGAATAGCTCCATAGAGAATACAAATACATCCATATTTATCACTCTGCATAAAACTTAAAACCAAAAGGATCAAAAAACTCAAAATAAGGCCAGATACACTGAACCTGTCTGGTAGAAGTCAAAGTGAGGAATAGCCTTGAACTCATTGGCATGGGAAAAGACTTTCTGAACAGAACATTGATAGTACTCACACTAAGAACAACAATTTATAAATGGAACCTCATAAAATTGAAAATCTTCTATAAATCAAAAGACACAATAATTTAGACAATGAAGGCTATAGAAGAAGGAAAGACTGTTACCAACTACACACAAGACATGAAGAAAACATGTAACCCAAGTTAAAGTTGGGGACAAATCTAAACTGAAAATTCTCAAAGAGGAATCTCAAAGGTTTAAGAATCACTTGAAGCACCTTTTAACATCCCTAGTCATCAGGGAAATGAAAATTAAAACTACTTTGAGATTTCAACTTAATACCAATCATCATGGCCAAGATCAATAAAATAAATGACAGCTCATGATGGGGAGGTTATGAACTAAGGTAAGGCATCCATTGCTATTGGGAGCTTGTACAGCCACTGTGGAAATCAGTGTGGCAGTTCCTCAGGATGCTAACAATACATCCAGCTTACCACTCTTGGGCTTATACCTAAAAGAGACATCATCCCCATGCAGATATACTTGCTTTCAATCATCAGTGTTCATTGCTGCTTTATTCATAATATCTAGAAATTGGAAATAACCTCATGAATGATTGAATAAAGAAAATGTGATACATTTCCACAATGCAATTCAATATTAAAAAAAGAAACCATAAAATTTGCAGATAAATAGATAAAACCAGGAAAATGATTCTGAATTAGATAACTCAGACACATACATAAAGAATGGTATTTGATTATATGTGGATTTTAGTTGTTAAGTTATTGATAAGAAAGCTACAATCCATATACCCACAGAGCTTAAGTACAAAAGGAGAAAGGGAATAGATAGTGATTGAAGACAGAGTGTGGGTATCCCAACCTCATCAGCCGTTCCCAGGGTACAGAGGAACTGTGGGTCAGTCTCCTCAGGGAGTGGTGACTACAGTGAGTACAAACAACCCGGGAGATTGTGTTGGATGATATCTTGTTATAGAAATAGGGAGTTCAGGTTATGTAGGTCAAAGTGGGGATTGAGGAGGCAAAAGCACAAGGGAGGAGATGCTGCATTGGGGGGCAGGTGTTTTCCAAGCATATCAGCTAGATTAGCAGACTGCTGGCCACATGATTTCTGAGAAGCCAGTTCTATGGCAGGGAAAGAGAAGCCTAGCCTTCTTTATCATGATGTGGTCATTGTCTCTACGGAGTTGAGTAGGTCCAATCCAGATTTGGGTAGGGTGCAATCTCACTTCGGCTGTGCTCATGAGAGCTGATTGGGCTATAGACAGAGATCTACACTACCTCATCTATCTTAGGACCCCAGACAGGTGGTTGTGGATGGGAGAATTTAGAATGGGAAGAACTAACTGGGAAGGGGAGGAAAGTGGGGGCGAGAAAGGGAATACAGGGAGAGATGACTGAAACCAAGGAACATTGGGGGAGTATATGGACACTTAATACAGTAGAAGCGTACATACACAGTCACATATGCATGTAGGTGATTTAAACGAAATCACCAAATAACTGGTGATAAAGAGCCCCAATTGAATGTCTCTTATCACTAAATGAAGCTTCCAATACCAAGAATGGGTAATATGTAATTGAGTTGTTGGACAAATGTGCTTCATGGAAACCTCCAAACAATCCAGGCTATTGCCGAGGTGACTGGTTGCTCTTAACAAACTGATGGCATGGCCTTCTTGCTGAGGCAACACCTGCACAAATCACTGAAAATGAAAAGTTCAACCTGGTTGCCTATGTAGATCCTTCAACACTGTGTATTACTGTTCATGGTACGGATGGTATCATGCAGACTACCAAAAAAAAAAAAAAAAAAGTAAGTACCAATCAATCTACAAACCCTTCAATCTACAATGCAGACCTGCCTGCAAGGTATGCTGTTGCAAGGTGGCATAGACAACCAATATCTTATTTATTTTGAAGCTTGCATTCCATTAGATGGAAAGCATACCTGACACTGCTTGTGGGGTCAAGAACATGAGATCAGATAGATAGGAACCTAGGGGAAAACCAAATACTACTGTCCTGCTAAAAGAATGTAGCAATAAAATGACTCCTACTGATATTTTGCATTACTCATAGAGCTGTACATCGCTCAGTCATCATTGGAGAAGCTTCCTCCTGAAGAAGCTAAAAACAAATACAGAGACTCACAGCCAAAAAATACACAGAGATTGACAGATATTGAAACATTCAGTCCTACAGTCTTTCCCCTCAGGACTTAGAGAACTCCGTGGAAAAGGAGGTAGAAAGAGAGTAAGAGACAGAGGGAAGGAGAAAACCAAGAAGCAAGGCCTTCTAAACACAGCACACATACACATATATAAATTCAGAGATGGTGGCAGCATGCACTGGACCTCTACATGTCTATAGCAGATGGGATCCTAGAGCTGAACAGAGACATGGACACAATCCCATATCCCATTACTACTCCAGAATCTATCTGCATTTGAAAAATCACTTGCTAATGAAAAGTTAGTTTTCTCCAAGGGAATCTAACTAGAGAAACAAAGCAGTCTTACAGATAGGTCCCATCCCTGCACCACAGTAGATGGCTAACTCAAAACAATCTCAAACGTGTGTGTTTCTATGTCTGTTTGTATTTCTTGTGCTTTTGCTCTGGTTCTTTTTCTTCTGTTTTGTCCTATTCTAGTTTATTTGTTTTTGTTTTATCTTAGTATAGTTTGCTGAAGGAGACCTGGGAGAAACTGGGTGGAGAAGGGAGAGAGGACACCCTAACCAGAATATATTGTATAAATATATCTATTTTCACTAAAAGAGAAAAAATTTTAAAGAGATGGGGAATGGTGGTGAACACATTTAATTCCAGAGTTGGAGTGGCAGAGACAGAAGATTATTATCTTGGCCTATTGGCAAGTCCCAGATTACAGTGAGATTCAGTCTCAAAATACAAGGTGAATAGCATGTGAAAAACAACAGCCAATGCCAGGAGCTGTCTAGGAGAAGCTAAAAACTAGCAAGTGGTCTTCCTGAAATAGTTCCACCATGGACTGTAAAGCTATGATCAATTTGCTGTTAGGCAAGGGCAAGGAAATTACATTTCAGGAAAGATTCCTGCTATTAATATGCTTTTCCTATTATTATTACATATATAACAATCACTAGGTATTGACCAACCCTTTGGAGCAGATTTCTGCAGACCTACAAAAGTGTACTGTCTTGTAGTGATGAGATATAGACAAATTGACAAGCATCCTACAGAACTCCTGATTTGATTCTATTAAGTTTAAGAAGAAAGTTTTAGAGATGGTCTTAGTTGCCTTGCTAGAAAGATGTAATGAAGATAGAATCGAGAACAGAATGTGCCCACTCCTCATAATAGTAAGTAAAGGCTGCATAATAAAAAATACAATGAATTTTCATAATTACACTAAAAAGAAAAATAGATATGGGACAAATTTGTATTCAAGAAAAAACCTTTTGGACCAAGGATAAAGTTACATGTATACACTATGATATGGCAAGGCCATGAAAAAACTGTTGCTTTGAACTTCTAATGAGCATATCATAATGAAACACTGCTTTGAACTTAATATTAACATCCTACTGTACCTCCCATTTTATGTAACATTTTATCTCTAAGGTAATTTTCTAAAGAACAAAGCTTCTGTAAGGTGAAGAACATAGTCAATAAGACAAATCAGCAACCTACAGATTGGGAAAACACTTCAGTAACCCCACATCCAATAGAGGGCTAATATTAAAAATATATAAAGAATTCAAGAAACTACCAAAAATCCAAACAACCCAATTTAAAAATAGGATATAGAACTAAACTGAGAATTCACAACAGAGGAATCTCCAATGGCTGAGAAGCACCTAAAGAAATGTTCAAAGTCCTTAGTGATGAGAGAAATGCAAATCAAAATGACCCTGAGATTCCACCTTAAACCAATCAGAATGACTAAGATCAAAACCTCAGGTAACAACACATGTTGGTAAGGATATGAAGAAAGAGGAACACTCTTCCATTGTTCTTAGAATTGCAAACTGGTACAACCACTCTGGAAATCAATGTGGTGGTTTCTCAAAAGTGGAAATAGTTCTACCTGAAGACCCAGCAATATCACTCTTGGAAATATACCCAAAAAAATCCCCCACCACGCCACAGAGCATGTGTTTTCCTGTGTTCATAGCAGCCTTCTTTGTGATAGGCAGAAGCTGGAAACAACCAAGATGTCCCAAGACAGAAGAATGGATACAGAATATGTGGTTCATTTACACAATGGAATACTACTCAGCTGTTAAAAACGAGGACAGCCTGAGTTTTGCAGGCAAATGGATGGAACTAGAAAGTATCATCCTGAGTGAGGTAACTGAGACCCAAAAGAACATGCATGGTATGTATTCACTAAGTGGATATTAGCAAAACAAAAAAAAACATGATTCCCAAGATACAGTCTACAGAATCTAAGAACGTCAACAAGCTGAAGGGCCCAAGTGAGGAAACCTCAGTCCCACGTGGGAGAGAGAAGAATGTAATCAGAGGGAAGAGTTAGGGAGGGGCCTGGGAGAGAAAGTGGACAGGGGGGAATTGGGGAACATGATCTGTTATTGGGTGGGGGAAATGGACTGAAGCCCTGAGGGCCAGCAGAAAGAATGGAAACAGACAACTTCAGGAGGTAAGAGGTTGGGGAGATCCTCCAGAATGTACCTGAAACCAGGGAGGTAAGAGATTCTCAGGATGCAAAGGAAGGGACATTAGATGAAATGCCCTCCAGTGGGGAGAGGTAACTTGTAGAACCCACATTCTACAGAAATACAGGGCATCAGGTGAGGGATGGGGTTGCCATCCCACAGTCAAATCTCTGACCTATAATTGTTCCTGTCTGAAAGAACTGCAGGGATGGAAATGAAGAGGAGCCTGAGGAAAAAAAGGTCCAGCAACAGGCCCAAAGTGGGATCCAGCTCAAGGGGAGCCCCCAAGTCCTGACACTATTACTGTGGCAATGGAGGGCTCACAAAAAGGGACCTATCATGTCTGCCCTGTGAAAGACCCAACAAGCAACTGAAAGAGTCAGATGCAGATATTTGCACCCAACCAATGGACAGAAGCTGCTGACCCCTGTGGCTGAATTAAGGAAAAGCTGGAAGAGTCTGAGGAGGACTGGGACCCTGTAGGAGGACAAGCAGTCTCAATTAACATATACCCCATAGATCTCTCAGACACTGGACTACTAATCCGGCAGCTTACACCAGTTGGTATGAGGCCCCCAACACATATACAGCAGAGGACTGCAGGGCCTGGGTTCAGTCAGAGAAGATGCACCTAACCCCCAAGAGACTGGAGGCCCCAGGGAGTTTAGAGATCTTGTGGGGTGGGGGATCAAGGGTGGGGACATCCTCGTGGAAGGAGGAGGTATATGATGTGGAACAGTTGGAGGGTGGACCAGGAAGGGAATAAAATCTGAAATGTAAAAAGAAAATTAATTAATTAGCTAATTAATTAATTAATTAAAAAACAAAGTCTTTGTCAAAGAAGGTATAAAAAGACCAGAGAAAAGGAATAAAGTTGTTGGTTGGATGGTTTGGCTTAGGAGCAAGGCCCCATCCATCCATCAATTCATCCATCCATCCAAATGTATATGTCTGTTTGTCAATATGTATCCATATAGGTACATTATTTATGTAAGCATTCATGAATAGTTGTGGATTTTTACAAGCAGTCGACCCCAGCCAGAGTGTAGGTGTATGAATGTGCATGTGTCTGTGCATATTTGGCTAATATAAAGCATCTTAATTCCTTTCCTTCCTTCCTCTCTGGTTCACAAAGATTTAACCAGCTTAGACCAAGATGCTTCTGGATGACTGACCAGAGAAAGAAACACTACAAATAAATCCATTTACTTAATTCCCTGTTGCTAAACAGCATGTGTTAATTGCCAGATATCAGTGCCTATTAAAGCACAAGAAATAAAGAATTAATAAAGTTAAGTTTTCAGTGCTTAATGAAACACAGAACAGTAAGAAAGAGTTAAGTTTCCCTAGTGCTCATTTAAGCATAAAGAGTTAAATAAAGCACAGAAAGTTATAAAGAGCTAAAGAAAGCTCAGAGAAAAGGAGCCAGCAGTTTTAAATTACAAAATAAGCAAGAACATTTTCAGGAAATTTTGGGAGTTATCAGCAAGCATTCAGTATACTTAGAGAGCTAGAAGGCCAGAGACCATCAGTCTTTAAAGCTATGTCAGATACTGTGTCCCAATTCAACCCAATCCAAGAGGAGAAGGCTCCCGGCAAGCCAAAGTTGTCTCCTGGCCTCCATGTTCACATGCACATGCATCCTTCATCTATGCACACATATACATGCGCACACCCATACACAAAAAACAGGTCGTACATCATGCATGTGTATGTACACAATTTTTATTTATCAGTATTTCAGTGAGGGTGAAAGAAATGAAGACCAAATATTCAGGCACATGAAAATTTCATATAAGGCTCCTTAAGTACTTAATACTTAATGAGTAGTAAAAACTAGAAACTTTAAACTCATTGCTTTCATGGATCCATAGAAATTATAATTAGGCACCGTAATTAATGCTACAATCAAATATTTAAACTATTCTTGAAGACTTATAGTAAATTATTTTTGAAAAAAAAAGCTTTAAAAAGTCACTATTAGCAAGGATCATCCTTTGAGTAACATAAGCATCAGGGAAACATTTATGATATAGAGTAAAAAGGAGAGACTAAGAGAATTCCTACGGAAATATCCATTTATGATGTGCAGTTAACTTAAGAACCGTATACTTCTTGACAGCAGAAATGTCAAAGGAATGGATAAGTGGAGTACTATAAATTCTATTTAAATCAGATGAAGACTCTTCCTTTGCTACTTGAACTATTAAACAGTTTAAGAAAAATCTTTTCCTTAGAGGAAAAAATTATTGGTGCTGCACCAGCATGGCACCTTACAACCATTTGTACCTCCAGGTGCAGGGGATCCCATGACATCTTCTGACCGCTGTGAATATCAAGAAAGTACACATACGTGCCAGTCCATATAAATGAAATAAATAGATTGTTTTTTGTATAAAACAAAAATTACCATTTAAAAATCTGGTAGCATAATTTTGGCCTATTTTCTAGCATAATGGTTATTCGCTTATCAGAACTGATTTGTACCAAAGGAGTAATTGTGGGATAGATATTCATCACAAACTGCTGAACAGTCAAGACATCTGGGTCATACATCCATAACAGAAGTGAGGTAGATGAAGTGATAAAGTCCACCCAGTACATAACCACAAAGAAAAACACCAGCAGCAAAATGGTCTGGGTGGCCCTTTTCTCAGGGGATGCTCTCAGGTGGCTGTTGCTATGAAGATGCTTGCATTGCCTTTGATGTCTAAACAAGATAATCACCATGTATGTGCTTGTGGTCAGCATGACTCCTACAAGAAACACATCTCTAGAGGCTGTCATTGTTAAAATCAATCCCCTGATGATGTAGTTCATGGGTAAGAGTGAGCAGTATTTAGTGACCTTCATCTGGTTGGTCCCACTCACATTGGTATAAGCACTAGCATAGAAGAACTGGTTACTGCTAAATGACAAATTGAAAAACCAAAAATAGAAGAAAGAATAGATCATGTATTTTTTTAGTTTATGTTTAAATTTTGCCAACAAAGAGGTATTAGGACTGATCGTGACAGCCTGGAACACACTCAGGAGGCAGGTGAGACAGATAGAGAGGCCTCTCATCACCCTGTTTATGTAAGCAGTTACCTTACATATGAAGGCATTTATGATATTCAATGACCCCAATAAATCGATCAGCCAAACATTCCATCCAGTGATGAACAACATTGTGTGAACGAAGGTCAATTGACAGGATATCAAGTCCATGGGTTTAGATCTGTGACATAGGATTATGACAGTGTAGAAAAAAAGAAGAAATATATTGGCTAGGGCTCCAAGTCCAGCTTGGAAATAAAGGACATTATTTACTGAAAACATAATCAAAAAGTGTATTCATCTTAACATAGAGGAAGCATAGTTCATACATCTGAAAAAATATTAGATACATCAAACATGATTCTCTGGTTCATGTATCTATATCATATTATTTTTAGTGACTTATTTTTTTTTAATTGGACATTTTATTTATTTACATTTCAAATGTTATCCCCATTTGCCCTCCAGGAACCCCCTATGTCATCCTCCCTCTCCCTGCTTCTATGGGATGGATGCTCCCTGATTCACCCACTCACTCCCACCTAGGGTCAGGGAATGCTGACCCTGGCATTCCCCTACACTGAGGCATAGATTAGCTACTTAATATTGATTATCCTGTCTCTAACTTTCGATGTTCCATACAGGGCATCATTTCCTACATTTCTTTATATCTCTCTATGTGTCTCCTCTCTCTACATTTAGAATGTTTTAGAAAATACATTCATTCCCAGCCACATCTATATAGAATGCACACATTGTGTGCCTGTATTATACCTGAGCCTCATATCTTAGAAATCCAGTCCTACTGATTTAAATAACTTCATTTTGTAGTTAACACCTAAAACAATAGTGATGAGCACACAACATAAATCAAATTTGTACAAATAAACAAAAATCACAAAAGAAATAAAAAAAAACTCACATCAGTCTCATATTCCATAATTTTGCTATGCCCCGTTTTCTACCTATGCATGTCATGATTAATATTTCTAAAGGAATCGCAATGATAATTCATAATAATCCGACTGCTTTAGTAAGCAAAATATCTTTCTCAATTTGTCTGCTTTTATGTTTCTTTTTTACAAGAGATTTTGCATCGTTCGGATCTGAAATTAAAGACAAATATACAATTGGAGACCATTAGTGTACCACCACACCTATTAAATGTTTAACACTTAAATGGACCGAGATGTCTCACAGTTTAGTTCTCATCCCATTTAAACCTTTTTTGAGACTCGACTTCAGGTTTAAAGAACTAACTTCCAGCTCAACACAAACACTAGATTTCTTCCCTTTTGTGGGAGAAGGACAGGTAGATGGTTAAGGTATGATTCCTTATGCCTTTTCAGGCATCCCTGTTCATATTTTACCTATCTACTGCCCTCTGCATTTATCTCCCTCTTTTGTAAAGATCCCCCATCCATTTTTCCCATTCCCCCATCAGAGCAATTGTGTTCTGCTATGCCCATTACCTTGCTCCTACCTTCTCCTGTGTTTATGTCCCTCTCCTTCCCTAAGGAGGCCTCTTTTACATTTCTCTTCTCAGATCTCTGTATCCTACAATTTCCCTTTACCCTCTTCCCACCTTCTTCTCTCTCCCCCTCCCGAAGGTGTCCCTCTTCTCTCATTTCCATGATCACATGACTTGTACCCTGCTATTGCTTGTCTCCTCTTCAGTGTTAGCCACCACCCCACCCCTATCCTGGAAATAGTCCCATTTTATTTTCCTGATTTTCACAGTTTCTACAAGTTACACAAACACATCCTAAGACATGGAGGTGGGGAGCTGTTACAAGAGAGAACATATGATGCTAAGACAAACACAATTTTCTACACTTTATGACAAACATGAATTCACCAAAGATGACCAGATAGTGATTGTGATTTGGAGTTATTGTTTTAAAAAACATTCCTTGCCATGAGTGAAAAACAATGTTCCCAGTGTCCATCATCAACACCTACACACTTTTTACAGTTTATCTCAACAGTCTTACCTTTGGTGCTTAGGTTAGTTATTGGGACTGGATACCAGTGTCGTTATTTTATCAAATTAATTCAGTACTTTAAAATCAGCTTGTGATAGAGAAATAGAAAAATACTTATACATTCACAGATTCTTGAGTTAAAAAGAGTGCCCAAGTATACTTTCACTTTAACTAGTGATGAGATCACTCTAAAACCTTCCTAGGAATATAAAGCCATGTGTTATACATTTTGTATTTACATGATTTTTCTTTAATCTAGTAAAGGAATTGATTCATTCCAATTGCCAGAGCCAAACATATGATTCTCCCACTGACATAAACTAACAGTAGCTGCACACTGATGTTCAGTTTTTTACAATCTCCAGGACAGGACCTGAAGAGAGAGCTCAGTGTTAAGAGTAATTTATGCTCTTGCAGAGGGCCTGGGTTTGATTTTCCCAGCAATGACCTGGTGACTCATAGCTAACTATAACTCTAGTTCCAGGGCACCCATAGTCATCTGATGCAGACATGCAAGTGGTGCACAGACATACGTGCAGGAAAACACCTATATATATAAAATAATATAAATAAAATTTCCAGACTAATATTTAACTCAAGTGTTGGTCTCCAAACTGTAAGAAATATAGGCCAATTCCACCCTTAAAGTTGCAAATGATCAAACCATATATGTATAATCACTTAAAATTAATTATACATCTATAACTTATATCACATGTATTATAAGCCATATAAAAATGGATAACATAATAAGATAAAAGATAATAATCTAAAATGTTTTTTTCCTATCCCAAATTTATGCATATCAACATTTCTACTTCCATTGCTCTATAAATGTTTATCACATATAGTGATGCATCTTCTAATTCATCGAGTGGCATCTTCTACTGGGGCTCACTGGACCAAAAAGGACCAAAGTTACCATGGCTACAAACTGAGTGGTTAAATATGCATGCTATCTTAGTCAGGAGTTCTATTCCTGCACAGATATCATGACCAAGAAGCAAGTTGGGGTGTAAAGAGTTTATTCAGCTTACACTTCCACGTTGCTGGTCACCACTAAAGGAAGTCAGGACTGAATCAAGCAGGTCAGGAAGCAGAAGCTGATGCAGAGGCCATGGAGGAATGTTTCTTACTGACTTGCTTTCCCTGGATTACTCAGCTAGCTTTCTTATAGAGCCCAAGACTACCAGCCCAGGGATGATACCACCCACAAGGGGCCCTCCCCCCTTGACCACTAATTGAGAAAATGCCTAACAGTTAGATCTCATGGAGACATTTTCTTAACTGAAACTCCTTTCTCTGTGATAACTCCAGCTTGTGTCAAGTTCACACACAAAACCAGCCAGTACACATGCACTAAGAAAAGTCATTTGTTGTACTTGGAAAAAAAATTGTAATGTTAGGGTCAATCTAAGTACTCTGCACATTCTAGAACACACTCTTAACTGAGACCTACAGTCCTCAAGCTCTGACTACTCTTTGCTCTTTTGGTCTGTGCTGATGCAGGCTTGACCTTGCTATATAGCCCAGGATGTTCTCAAATTTATGTTCCTTTTACTTCTGCCTCCTGAGTACTGAAGCTACTGGTGTACTCACCAATCTGAGTTGTTTAATTTAAATTTTAAGTATTTAGCAGACATTTTTATTTGATGACACTGAACATTCAATAACTGAAGAATAACAAGATTTATACTACTATAATGCTAACCTGACAGTCATAGAATAAAAGAAACATCACAGATAGAGTCTACAAAGTCATACAGTGCCAAGAAGAATTGGACCCACTGTGACAGACACATTGGACACTCACTAACCTTGCAGTCTGTAGGAGTAAGCAGGTCAGGGCTACTAAGGACAATGAAAAAAACTGGAACAGATTCAGATCAGACAATGGATGTATAGTTAGTGCTGTCCCTGGCTTTCCCATTAGTGTAGGTGGTAAAATTTAGTTGTAAGTAATACAACCCAAAGTGTGCCCAGAAACATTGGTAATAGTGGAAAAGCCATCACTATTAAATTGACCCAGACCAAAAGATTAAGCAGCCTGAAAGCATCTGTCTGAAGAGACCTGAAACAAAAGAGACCAAGGGCTGCATTCTCTGTAGCTATACATTCTTTCAAGAAAAACATTTTACCCCTTCATTATATAATTGATTTTAGAACAGTCTTGTTTGATCAATTTCTGGTGATCTTTGCCTTCTGCTTTGTGGACATTTAATAATATAAGGAACATATATATATATATACTACATCAAAGGTTTCATTACCATTCTAAGATTTACCATATTTAGTGAGTAATAACCAAAAGCTGTATAACTGCACAGAGAGAACCTGAAATGAGTATATGACTTTCAGGTGGCAAGATACATGGTGTTGGCTGATGTACTGTCCACTGTCAGCAACAATAATAAGTCTTCAGAACTCACAGGAGATGAAGACCTTAGCCACCCAAGCTAGATGCATGTAATTGTTATGAAACATAAAAAGACAGCATGAATAAATTCTGTTCACTTATTAATTAGGTATTAATTCATAGCTATTACCTCATAGTCTTAAATAACTTAAATGCATGAATTATTCTTTGGAAACTGAGTGTAGTACAGGTGTAACTGAAAGCACTAGAAGTTGACTAGAATATTACAGTCTCACAGTTACAAGTCAGTTCCCCTGAGATGAAGCAGTAGCAGAGGTGTTGCTGAGGAGACAGTGGGGAAGCAATCATACCCAGACTGCAAGGTACATGGTGTGAGTTGGGAAATATATGAAAATGTTCACTGGATAGTGTGTGTGTGTGTGTGTGTGTGTGTGTGTGTGTTCAAAATTATTGGACTACTGGGCCTAAGAATAGAGGAACAGCATATTGTATGCCAATGCTGCTATCATGAATACCTGTACATCACCTGAGTTAAAAACTGAGTTTATATAAAATATGTTTGTTAAATGAAATGATCATTAAGGAAAATAGAGAGTGTGTCGTCTGTGTTCCGGTTGACTTCATCAGATCTTGGTCCCTGCCTAGTGTACTAGTGCAGACGTTTAATGTAAAACAAATTGAAAATTCTGTAATGCTTAAAAACAGAAACTTGTATTTATATCAGTTTTTTTTTTTGTGGTGTTGATCCTCTTTGGTCAGTGACTTAATGACAGTTATTGGCATTATTTTGTTCCATTTATTGACAATGATTTCATAACTCTACAGTATATGTTTTCTACTTTGCTTTTGTTGTATTTTTCTGCGTGTGAGAGATAGGTTCTCACTCCTTAATCAAACTAATTATGCTGCTGCCTTGGCTTTGAAAGTGCTGGGATCATAGGTATGTGACACCACACCTGCCTTCATTTACTATTTTAATCTCAAATATATTATATATTAGGAAATGATATTCTAGCAAACTAAAAATGGACTTGTGATAATCAGCAGATAAACTTAAATTTGCTTGATAATTTTGTGAATGTGTATTTTATCAAGCTATTTGTAGTTTGTAACTATTAGAGGAAGCATTGGTGATTTTGACCATAAATAATTTTATACTATTTGAGACTTGCAAATATTCTTCTCACTGCTAATTAAAAACTTACTCTGTTACATCAATATCAATGTTATAAGGTTTCATGTTTAGAAAACATGAAATATTAAAACTAAATTTATTTTAATTAAGACACTCAGACACAGCTGAGCAGTGGTGACACACACCTTTAATCCTAGCACTTGGGAGGCAGAGGAGCAGATTTCTGAGTTCGAGGCCAGCCTGGTCTACAGAGTGAGTTCCAGGACAGCCAAGACTACACAGAGAAACACTGTCTCGGAAAAAAAATAAAAAAGACACTCAGACTCTTACTGAAATCTCAAAGCTTACACTTTTGTAAGAATTACTTTACAAGGATTTAATAAATAACTGAGATGAAATTTCCACATACTTTTAAAATAGAATAGATATTAGTTATTAAAAAATCATTATAATAGAATAAAAAACTGTACATAATTAAAAACCTTATCATACAATATTAAGAAAATCTTATGTTTTACTAGGCCATGAGTTAAAACTTTCCTAAGAAATCCCAAGTATATGCAAACTTAACAAACTAGAAAATTAGTTATTAACACTTAATTTATTAATATTTGTTATATATTCCTAGCTTAAGTTTCATATAAATGCATATAGCCATATACTTGAGAAAAGTAGTAAAATGAGAAAATACAAAATACAAATTAATTAAATCAATATTATAAATGTAGTCCTGCAAACCAATAAAGGTCTCCTCTTTGTTTTTCACCATCTAAGTTATTTCAAGTGATTTATGACAAGGATGGAAAATTAACACAACTGCCACTAGCTAGATAGAATCCTGTTAGTAAAATTATTAGTGTACATTGTACATACTTAGGATAATCCATAATCAGATATAATCATTAAAATTGTCCATTTGTGAATATATATATATATTATATATTATATATAATCAGTATACAGCTACTGTAAAAAAAAAGTGATAGGTCACATGACATTTTCATTCAATATATAATGCTCATTGCTTGTCTTCATCCTATTAGTCTTTCCTGTCTATATCCACCCTTCTGCTAGACCTCTGTACTTTCCCCAACAGTCCCCTTCTACTCTCATGGATATAATATCCTGAAACCATATTAGGTGAAATCTATGTTATTTATAAATCATTGTACTGATATTTCTATGTCTACAAGAATCTGTTCTATAGGCTTATGCTACAGAATGGCTCAAAAGTAAATTTCTGAGCAGAGAATTCTCTAAACATTTATGTCAGAATCCTGTTCCTATTCTACCACCTACTTACAGCTAGCTCTCACTATTAATGAAATGAACTAGAAACACTCACCAGCTGGGCCTTTGTTAAACATCCTTATAGAACGAGGCCCTAAGAAGTAGTTATAAGGAAGAAATGACATCAGCTCAGCTCCCTCTAGATCCATAATTATCATGTCATCTGGAGAAGGGAGGTCTGACCATGAAGTTGTTACAAAGTGGCACCATCAAATGGGAAAGTGAACTTCCCTAATTCCAGGAGAAAGGTAGAGTAGGAACAGCTGAGCTCTGGGTTTCCCATGTGTGAGATATTCTCTCCAGGCCATATCTGTCTGTGTGGACTAACTGAGCGCAGTCCTTATGAACACAACAAAACTAACAATAATAACATTTCCTTTAACAGAAGTAGAAAGGCATTTGAGATCCCCCAGATATCCGTCCTGCTTGCAAAACATTCCTGGTAGCCTCCATACTTCAGGGTCTCATCTAGAAATTAATAACACTGATGCTAAAATTACAAAAACGTCACCTCCTCCAAGCACACTTAGGAAAAGGAATCTTTCTTACTGAGAGCACAGTGGTGAGGTAATGCAAATATATTGTCAGTAGAAATGAGCTGTGGTGCTGAGATGTAGGTCAGTCAGTAGAGTGCATGCCTCTGTCTGCACAAAATGTGAATGTCTGGTTTTGAAACCCAGCACCACATAATAGTGATTATTGTTTGTATTACCACACATAGTAATGTACACATATATAATTACTACATCCAGATGTAATGGTGGGAGGATCAGGTATACAAGATTGTTCTTTGCTTTGTGACCAGTTTGAGACTTCTGGGAGATAATGCTGCATTTCTCCACCAGGAGGATAGAAAACTTCCCTCCTCCACCATTTAGACAAAAGCCTCCAGGCTCCTGTTATGGACTCTTCTTCCATGCCTACTTCTTAACCAACTTTGGTGATTGTATTAACAGGATTGTTTATATCACACATTCAGATAAAGATGGAACTGACCAATGTTGCTTGTTTTTGACACATAACTGTCAAGGACTCTTTTTTTTAACAATTTATTATAGTGTACCTCAGCTCTAATTATGACTGCCACCTTGGTTATTCTCTTAATTCAAATTCATCCTATGTTTCAATGGTGACATTTAGGCAGACAAGATGCACAAAGGCATCCTTCACCAAGTCTCATCACAGGCATTCAATCACAAAGACACACAAGGAAAAATGAGAGAACACCCACAAGACAATCACTATCCCTCACATAAACAATGTGGCATGAAAGTGAACACTCAATAAATAAAAGGAAAAAGAACCCTAAAAACTGTGACTTTGGCCACAGAGCTCCATACCCAAATACCGCCAAGAGAGAGAGCTAGCTTCCCAGGAGTGCTGAGAAGCCTGTGAGTGCAGGTAAGACCACTACTTCTGCTCAGTTCGACTCACTCTGAAGACTCAGGACACAGGAACCTAGGAGCAGGCTGGGACAAGAGCCTTCCAGTTTCTGTCTGTGCCTGGAGCTGATCCTGTGTCACAGCGCTACATACACAAATACTCCCATGAGAGAGCTGGTCTCCCAGGAGCGCTGACACACCTGTGAGCATAGGTAAAACCACCACTTCTGTTCAAATTTCTGGCCCAAGAGGGACCCTCCCAGAGCCACCAGGACACAAGAACAAAGGAAGAGCCAGGGACAGGATCCCTCTTGTTTCTATCTGCACCCCGGAGCTGACCATGTGCTACAGCTCTCCATACCCAAAATCCTCCCGGAGAGAACAGGTCTCCCAAAAGTTTTGATACACAGGCTTGCAGAAGGGACAAGCAAAAGGCAAACACAGCAAGACCAGCTAACACCAGAAATAATCAGATGGCAAGAGGCAAGGGCAAGAACATAAGCAACAGAAACCAAGGACTAGATCCTTCTGGTTTCTGTCTGCACCCCAGAGCTGACCCTATACCACAGCTCTCCAAACCCAAATTCCTCTCAGAGAGAACTGGTCTTCAAGGAGTATTGACACCTAGGTTTGCAGGAAAGACAAGCCACAGTCAGAGAGAGTAAGATCAGCTAACACCAGAGATAGCCAGATGTGGAAAGGCAAGGGCAAGAACAATACGAACAGAAACCAAGAATACTTGGCATCATCAGAACCCAGCTCTCCTATCACAGCAAGCCCTGGATAACCCAACACACCAGAAAAGCAAGACTCAGACATAAAATCACATCTCATGATGATGATAGAAGATTTTAAGAAGGAAAGAAATAACTCCCTTAATGAAATACAAGAGAATACAAGCAAACAACTAGAAGCCCTTAAGATACCACAAAGAAAGACAACCCTGGAGATAGAAAACCTAGGAAAGAGATCAGAGGTCATAGATGCAAGTATCACCAACAGAATACAAGAGATAGAAGAGAGAATCTCAGGTGCAGAAGATACCATCGAAAACATTGACACAACAGGCAAAGAAAACACAAAATGCAAAAAGCTCCTAACCAAAATCATCCATGATATCCAGGATACAATGAGAAGACAGAACCTGAGGATAATAGGTATAGAACAGAGTGAAGGTTCCCAACTTAAAGGACAAGTAAATATCTTCAACAAAATTGTAGAAGAAAACTTCCCTAACCTAAAGAAAGAGACGAACATAAATATACAAGAAGCCTACAGAACTTCAAATAGATTGGACCAGAAAAGAAATTCCTCCTGTCACATTATAGTTAAAACACCAAATACACAGAATAAGGAAAGAATATTAAAAGCAGTAATGGGAAAAGTTTAAGTAACATATAAATGCAGACCTATCAGAATTACACCAGACTTCTACCAGAGACTATGAAAGCTAGAAGATCCTAGGCAGATCTCATACAGACTCTAAGAGAACACAAATGCCAGCTGAGGCTGCTATACCAAGAAAAACTCAATTATCATAGATGGTGAAACCAAAATATTCTATGACAAATCCAAATTTGCACAGTATGTTTCCACAAACTCAGCTCTACAAAGGATAATAGATGGAAAACGCCAACTCAAGGAGGGAAACTACACCCTAGCAAAAGCAAGAAAATAATCTTTCAACAAACTCAAAAGAAGATAGCCACACAAACATAAAAATAACACTGAAAATAACAGGAAGCAACAATCACTATTCCTTAATATCTCTTAACATGAATGGACTCAATTCCCCAATAAAAAGACATAGACTGACAGACTGGATCCATAAACAGGACCCAGCATTTTGCTGCATCCAGGAAACACACCTCCATGTCAAAGACAAACACTACCTCAGAGTAAAGGGCTGGAAAACAATTTTCCAGGCAAATGGCCCCAAGAAACAGGCTGGAGTAGCCATTCTAATATCGGATAAAATTGACCTCCTACCAAAAGTCCTCAAAAAAAGATAAGGAAGGACACTTCATACTCACCAAAGGAAAAATCTACCAAGAAGAACTCTCAATTCTGAACATCTATGCCCCGAATGCAAGAGCTCCCACATTCATAGAAGCAACTTTACTAAAGCTCAAAGCATATATTGCTCCTCACACAATAATAGTGGGAGACTTCAACACCCCACTATCATCAATGGACAGATCTTGGAAACACAAACTAAACAGAGACACAGTGAAACTAACAGATGTTATGAACCAAATGGATTTAACAGATATCTATAGAACATTTCATCCTAAATCAAATGAATATACCTTCTTCTCGCACCTCATGATCCCTTCTCCAAAATTGATCATATAATTGGTCACAAAACAAACCTCAACAGATATACGAAGATTGAAATAACCCCATGCCTCCTTTCAGATCACTACGGATTAAGGCTGTTCTTCAATGGCAACAACAACAACAGAAAGCCCACATACACATGGAAGCCGAACAATGCTCTACTCAATGATAACTTGGTCAAGGAAGAAATAAAAAAAGAAATTAAAGACTTCCTAGAATTTAATGAAAATGAAAGTACAACATACCCAAACCAATGGGACACAATGAAAGCAGTGTTAAGAGGAAAACTCATAGCTCTGAATGCCTCCAAAAAGAAACTGAAGAAAGCATATACTAGCAACTTAACAGCACACCTGAAAGCCCTAGAAAAAAAGAAGCTAATACACCCAAAAGGAGTAGAAGGCAGGAAATAATCAAATTAAGGATTGAAATCAACCAAGTAGAAACTAAAAGAACTATACAAAGAATCAACAAAACCTATTCCGTAGTGATTTGATAGGAGGCATGGGATTATTTCAATCTTCTTATATCTGTTGAGGTTTGTTTTGTGACCAATTATATGATCAGTTTTGGAGAAGGTACCATGAGGTGCTGAGAAGGTATATTCTTTTGATGTAGGATGAAATGTTCTATAGATATCTGTTAAATCCATTTGGTTCATAACATCTGTTAGTTTCACTGTGTCTTTGTTTAGTTTGTGTTTCCAAGATCTGTCCATTGATGATAGTGGAGTGTTGAACCTCATAAAACTGAAGATCTTTGAGACCTTGGGTGTCAACTCTTCAGCCAGTCCCACAACACCCAGAGGAAACTCCAATCCCAGGCATTCTAATGCACCCAGGAACACAGGATCAGAGGTAAGGAGGACACAGCATCTGTCACAACACCAGGAGTAACTGGGATCAGCAGGAACCAGGGACACAGGAACCCCACCGGACCAGTGGCCCACGTTCGTTCCTGTCTGGGACAGTGCCCTGAGAAAACCTTGGGTGCAAACTCCTCAGCTAGTCCCACAACAACCAGAAGAAGCTCGAATCCCAGGTGCTCTAACACACCCAGAATCACAGGATTCAAGAAGCTTCTTCACACCAAGATCTCAAGGTCACAGAGGCAGCTGGACCCCCAGAATCTCTGTCACATCCAGGATTTCAGGATCACAGGATCACAGAATAACAAGATCCTAGAAACAACTGGTCTCTTAGAAGTTCTGACACAACCAGGATCACAGGAAGGACAGGCTCCAGTCAGATAAATGGAGGGCAAATAGCACTAGAGATAACTAGATCTCAGTAGGCAGGCACAAGAACATAAGCAACAGAAAGCAAGGTTATCTGGCATCATCAGAACCCAATTCTCCCAACATAGCAAATCCTAGATACACCACTACACCTGAAAAGCAAGATTTGGATCTAAAATCACTTCTCATGATGATGATAGAGGAATCTAATGAGGTCATAAATAACTCCCTTAAGGAAATACAGGAGAACACAGGTAAACAGCTAGAAGTCCTTAAAGAGGAAACACAAAATCCATTAAAGAATTATAGGAAAGCACAACCAAACAGGTGATAAATTGAACAAAATCATCTAGGATCTAATAATGGAAACAGAAACAATAAAAAAATTGCAAAGGGAGACAACGGGGTGGGGGGGGATTGAAAACCTAAGAAAGAGATCAAGAGTCATAGATGCAAGCATCACCAACAGAACAAAAAAATAGAAGAAATAATCTCGGGTACAGAAGGTAATATAAAAAACTCTGACACAAAAGTCAAAGAAAATGCAAAATGCTCCTAACCCAAAACATCCAGGAAATCCATGACACAATGAAAAGACCAATCCTAAGGATAATAGGTATAGAAGAGAGTGAAGATTCCTAACTTAAAGGGCCAGTAAATATCTTCAACAAAATTAATTACTATAGACAGAGAAAACAAGATATTCCATGACAAAACCAAATTTACACAATATCTTTCCACAAATCCAGGCCTACAAAGGATAATAAATGGAAAACACTAACACAAGGAGGGAAAGTACACCCTAGAAAAAGCAAGAAAGTTATCTTCTTTCCACAAACACAAAAGAAGATAGCCACGCAACTTAAAATAACATCAAAAATAACAGGAAGTAACAATCACTTTTCCTTAGTATCTCTTAACATCAATGGACTCAATTCCCAAATAAAAATCCATAGACTACGAGACTGGATATGTAAACAGGACCCAGCATTTTGCTGCATACAAGAAATATACCTCAGTTACAAAGACAGACACTACCTCAGAGAAAAAGGTTGGAAAACAATTTTTCAAGCAAGTAGTCCCAAGAAACAAGCTGGAGTAGTCATTCTAATATCAAAGAAAATCAACTTTCAACCAAAAGTTATCAAAAAAGATAAGGAAGTATACTTCATGCTGGTCAAATAGAAATATTTAAGAGGTAACTTCAGCAAGTGTTATAAGTATCCGATGAATCCCAGTGTAATGGCCTGGGAAACACAAAGGAATGGTGCTCTTTGCTCAGAGTGAAGGTAACATATCTTCAAGGGAGAGCATTGGAGGTATTTGAATTTTATGGTCACATTAGGGAGGTGAGTCCTGTATATTTTAGAAGACTAATATTTATTTTCTCTGAATTTAGTCAGGAGTTGTCAACTTATTTTAGTTGAGTATGACAGTAGTAAGGTATTCAAAACCTACTGAAAACAAGTAACATTTAACTTGTGACTTATGAGATTAGGTTGTGTGCTATTTTGACTGAAGTCAACTTTCCTTTATTATTTCAAAGGAGAAAAATAAATGGTCCATAAAATTATAAAAGTTGATCTGTCAGAAATAATTTCCAATTGCATAATGTGTTTACAAACTGGTTTAATTTATTTTAATCATATTTATAATGTGAAATTGTAAGATGATGATTATATTAGCTTCTAAAGTTTTAGCCTAGAAAATAGTATTTTAATTATTATAGAAATGTCTACAAATAATTTCATAATTTATTACTTCTGTATTTAATTTTGACATGTTTCTCACAATTCACCATTGTATATAATACTGTGATAGATATTCCACACTACATACATATTTCTGTCAACATAAATTCCTAGAAATAAGTTTACTAGTTAAAATTTTATGGACAATTTTTAAAAAATAGATAAGCTTACCAACCTTATTCATAACTTCATCTCTTCCCACTGATACTCTGTACTCACAAAGACAACTCAGAGTTTACCAACCTTTGGCTAAAGAGTATCAATCAGTGAAAAGTTATCAATTTGTCAATAGGAATGTAATTACAATTAAAATGCCTTAAGCAAAAAAAATTTAAATATTTTATGTTTACCAGATTATATTCTAACCTCAGACAACAAGATGAAGAATAAAACTTTCACAATGAGCTGAGATCTAGTTGAAAGATCACTGACTTTGACTGTGTTTTGTTGTTGCTCTGGGTTTTTTTTGTTTGGTTGGTTGGTTGTTCTTTTTGTTTTTAGTTTTAGTTTTGTTTTTGCTAAATCTAATGGATAGTTTTCACCTGAATTCAGTAAAGCTACTCTTGAAAAAGAAAAAAGAAAAAAGGAAAAAAACCTGAAAATCTGTAACACAAAAGACACAATCATTTAGACAATGAAGGCTACAAAAAGAAGAAAAAAGACTGTTACCAACTACATATCTAATAGAGGGTTAATATACAAAACATATATTTAAAGGAAAAAAAAAACAAGACACAAAGAAAACATGCAACCCAGGTTAATGTTGGGTACAGATCTAAACAGAAATTTCTCAAAGAGGAAACTCAAATGTTAAGAATCACTTAAAGTACTTTCCAACATCCCTAGTCATCAGGGAAATGAAAATTAAAACTACTTTGAGATTTCAACTTAATACCAATCATCATGGCCAAGATCAATAAAATAAATGACAGCTCATGATGGGGAGGTTATGAACTAAGGTAAGGCATCCATTGCTGTTGGGAGCTTGTACAGCCACTGTGGAAATCAGTGTGGCAGTTCGTCAGAATGCTAATAGATCCAGCTTACAACTCTTGGGCTTATTCCTAAAAGGCACTTCATCCCACTCCAGATATACATGCTTTTAATGATCCATGTTCATTGCTGCTTTATTCATAATATCTAGAAATTGGAAACAACCTAGATATCCATTCATGGATGATTAAATAAAGAAAATGTGATACATTTCCACAATGCAATATTATTCTACCATTAAAATCGATGAAATCATAAAATTTGCAGATAAATAGATAAAGCTAGGAAAATGATTCTGAATAAGATAACTCAGACTCATACATAAAAAAAAAATGGTATTTGATTATATGTGGATTTTAGTTAAGTCATTGAGAAGCAATCTACAATCCATATACCCACAGAGCTTAAGTATAAAAGGAGAAAAGGAATAGATAGTGATAGAAGAAGGAGTTTGTGTATCCCAACTCCTTCAGCCATTCTCAGGGTACAGAGGAACTGTGGGTCAGTCTCCTCAAGGAGTGGTGACTACAGTGGGTACAAACAACCCAGGAGATTGTGTTGGAGGACATCTTGTTATAGAAATAGGGAGTTCAGGTTATGTAGCTCAAAGTGGGGGCTGGGGAGGCAAAAGCACAAGGGAGGAGATGCTGCATTGCAGGCAGCTACCTTTCAAGCATATCAGCTAGATTAGCAGACTACTTGTCACAGGATTTCTGGGAAGCCAGTTCTATGGCAGGGAAAGAGAAGCCTAGCCTTCTTTATCATGATGTGACCTTTGTCAATATGAAATTGAGTAGGTCCAATCTAGATTTAGGTAGGGAGTGATCTCACTCCTGCTGTGCTCATGAGAGCCTGTCTGGGCTATAGGAAGAGGTCTAGACTCCCTTCTCTATCTTGGGAACCCAGACAGGTGGTTGGGGAGGGGAGGATTTGGAATGTGAGGAACTAACTGGGAAGGGGAGGAAAGTGGGGGCAAGAAGGGAATACAGGGAGGGATGACCGAAACCAAGGAACATTGGGGGAGTATATGGACACTTAATACAGTAGAAGCTTATATACATATTCACATACACATGAAAGTGATTTAAATGAAATAACATGGGATGGATAGCCTCAACTGAATGTTTCTCATCACTTAAATGAAGCTTCCAGTACCAAGAATGGGTTATATTTCATTGAATTATTGGACAAAGGTACTGTCTGAAAGAACTGCAAAGATGAAAATGGGGAAGAGTCTGAGAAAAAGAAGGTCCAGTTACAGGCCCAATGTGGGATCCAGCTCATGGGGAGGCCCTAAGGCCTCACACTATTACTGAGGCTATGGAGCACTCACAAAAAGGGACCTGTCATGACTGCCCTGCGAAAGACCCAACAAGCTGCTGAAAGAGTCAGATGCAGGTATTTGCACCCAACCAATGGACAGAAGCTGCTGGCTCCTGTGGTTGAATTAGGGAAAAGCTGGAAGATGCTGAGGAAAAGGGAGACCCCTTGGGAGAACCATCAGTCTCAATTAACCTGGACCCTATAGAGATCTCTCAAACACTAGACCACCAACCAGGCAGCATACACCAGCTGATATGAGGTACCCAACACATATACAGCAAAGTACTGCCAGGTCTGGGTTCAGACAAGGAAAATGCAACTAACCCTCAAGAGATTAGAGGCCCCAGGGAATTTAGAGGTCTGGTGGTATAGGGGGTGGGGAGTAGGTACCTCATGGAGACGGGGGGGGGGGGGGGGGGGGGGGGGGGGGGGGGGGGGGAGAGAGGAGGGGGGGGGGAGATGAAGTATGGGATATGGAACAGTAAAAAGATGGACTGAGAGGGCAATAAAATCTGAAGTGTGTGTAAATAAATAAATAAATAAATAAATAAAAGATTAAATAATTTTTTTAAAAAAAGAACTTTTTGTCAAAGAAGGTATAAAAAGACCAGAGGAAAAAAAATAAAGTTGTTGTTTTGATGGTTTGGCAAGAGGAGCTTTACCCCATCCATTCATCCATCAATTCATCCATGCATACAAATGTATATGTCTGTTTGTCTATATGTATGTGCATATGAATAACTATTCAAGTAAGCATGCGGAGTTGATTGTTACAGTCGATTCCGGTCAGAGTGTGGGTGTATGGATGTGCATGTGTCTCTGCATATTTGCCTAATATAGAGCATCTTAATTCCTTTCCTTTCAGTACACATGGCTCCACCTGCATATATAGCAGAGACAGGCTATATGGCATCAATGGGAGGAGAGATCCTTGGTCCTATGAAGGCTCAATAGGCGCCCCAGTGTAGGGGAATCTAGGGTGGGAAGGCAGGAATGGGTGAGTGGGTGGGGGAACACCTTAATAGAATCAGGGGGATGGGAGATGGGATAGGGGATTTCCTGGAAGGGGAAACCAGGAAAGGGGATAACATTTGAAATGTAAATTAAGAAAATATCCAATTAAAATAAAAAAAAAAAAAACCCTGATAACTTGAATGGAAAAAATACTGGCAGATAACTACATCCTAGTTAACATTAACTGTCAACTTAAAACAGCCTAGAAACACCTTGAGTTAAAAAAAAAAAAGAAAGAAAGAAAAGAAAAGGAAAAAAGAAAGAAAGAAAGAAAACAAAAATTCCTTTCCTTTCATTCCTCTCTGGTTCACAAAGAGTTAACTAGCTTAGCCAGATAGGCTTCTGGCTGACTGACCAGAAAAAGGAGCACTAGCAATAAATCTTTTTTTAATTCCCTGTTGCTAAACAGCATGTGTTAATCACCAGATATTAGTGCTTATTAAGGGACAAGAAATAAAGAGTTAATAAAGTTAAGTTTTCAGCACTTAAGGAAGCACAGAACAGTAAGAAAGAGTTAAGTTTCTCTAGTGCTCATTTAAGCATAAAGAGTTAAATAAAGCACAGAAAGTTATAAGGAGCTAAAGAAAGCTCAGAGAAAAGGAGCCAGCAGTTTTAAACTACAGAATAAGCAAGAACATTCCCAGGATATTTATGGGAGTTATCAGCAAGCATTCAGTATACTTAGAGAGCTAGAAGGCCAGAGACCATCAGTCTTTAAAGCTATGTCCCATACTGTGTCTTAATTCAACCCAATCCAGGCAAAGAAGGCTCCTGGCAAGCCAAAGTTGTCTCCCCGGCCTCCATGTTCACATGCACACATGTACTTCATCTATGCACACATATACATGCACACACCCATACACAAAAAACAGGTCATACAACATGTATGTGTATGTATACAATTTTTATTTATCAGTATTTCAGTGAGGGTGAAAGAAATGAAAACCAAATATTCAGGCACATGAAAATTTCATATAAGGCTCCTTAAGTACTTAATACTTAATGAGTAGTAAAAACTGGAAACCTTAAACTCATTAATTTTACAGATTCATAGAAATTATAATTAGGAATGAGAATTAAAGATACAATCAAATATTTAAACTATTCTTGATGATTTAGAGTAAATTAATTTTTTAAAAAAGAGCTTTAAAAAGTCACTATTAGCAAGGATCATCCTTTGAGTAACATAAGCATCAAGGGAACATTTATGATAAAGAGTAAAAAGGAGAGACTAAGAGAATTCCTATGGAAATATCCATTTATGATGTGCAGTTAACTTAAGAACCGTATACTTCTTGACAGCAGAAATGTCAAAGGAATGGATAAGTGGAGTACTATAAATTCTATTTAAATCAGATGAAGACTCTTCCTTTGCTACTTGAACTATGAAACAGTTTAAGAAAAAAATCTGGTTTTTAGGGAAAAAATTATTGGTGCTGCACCAACATGGCACCTTACAACCTATCTGTTCCTCCAGATCCAGGGGATCCCATGACCTCTACTGACCTCTATGAATACCAGGAATGCACACATGCATGTATGCCAGCCCAAAATTAATACATATAAATAAAAATGAATAAATTATTTTTAAAATAAGAGAAAAATTACCTTTTTTTAAAAATCTGGTGGCACAATTTTTGCATGTTTTGCAACATAATAATTATTCTGTTATCAGAACTGATTTGTACCAAAGGAGTAATTGTGGGATAAGCATTCATCACAAACTTCTGAACAGTCAGGATGAGTGGGTCATACATCCATAACAGGACTGAAGTGGATGAGATGATGAAGTCCACCCAGTACATGACCACAAAGAAAACTACCAGCAGCAAGATTGTCTGGGTGGCCCTTTTCTCAGGGGATGCTCTCAGGTGGCTGTTGCTATGAAGATGCTTGCATTGCCTCTGATGTCTAAACAAGATAATCACCATGTATGTACTTGTGGTCAGCATGACTCCTACAAGAAACACATCTCTGAAGGTTGTCATTGTTAAAATCAATCCCCTGATGATGTAGTTCATGGATAAGAGTGAGCAGTATTTAGTGACTTTCATCTGGTTTGTCCCACTCATGTTGGTATAAGCACCAACGTAGAAGATCCGGTTACTGCTGAATGACAGATTGAAAGACCAAAAATAGAAGAAAGAATAGATCATGTATTTTTTTAGTTTATGTTTAAATTTTGCCAACAAAGAGGTATTGGGACTGATCGTGACAGCCTGAAACACACTCAGGAGGCAGGTGATGCAGATAGAGAGGCCTCTCATCACCCTGTTTATGTAAAAAGTTGCCTTACATATGAAGTCATTCTCAATGTTCAGTGACTCAAATAAATCTGTAAGCCAAACATCCCCTCCAGTGAGGAACATCATTGTGTGAACAAAAGTCAATTGACAGGAGATCAAGTCCATGGGCTTAGATCTGTGACATAGGATTATGACAGTGAAGAAAATAAGAAGAAGTATATTGGCTAAAGCTCCAAGTCCAGCTTGGAAATAAAGGACATTATTTAATGAAAACATAATCAGAAAGTGTATTCATCTTAAGAACATAGAGGAAGCATAGTTCATACATCTGGAAAATATTAAATACATCAAACTTATGATTTTCTGGTTGGTATGTCTATACCATTATTCCTTTTTAGCTACTTTTTCTTGATTAGCTTGTCACTGAGTTTCGATGTTCCATACTGAGTATCATTTCCTACATTTCTATATGTCTATGTATCTCCTCTCTATATATAATGTTATAGAAAATACATGCATTCTCAGTCATATCTATATAGAATTCACACTTTGTGTGACTGTTTTACACCTGAGACTCATATCTTAGAAATGCACTCCTAGTGATTTAAATCACCTCATTTCATAGTTAATACCTAAAATAATAATGATGAGCACAGAACATTAATCACGTTTGTACAAATTAACAAAAATATGCTGAGCTGGGGAAAAAAATCACAAAAGAGATCCAAAAACTCACATCAGTCTCATATTCCATAATTTTGCTATGCCCCATTTTGTACCTATTCATGTCATGATTAATACTTCTAAAGGAATCACAATAATAATTCATAATAATCCACTGTTTTAGTCAGCAAAATATCTTTCTCAATTCATCCGGTTTTTTATGTTTCTTTTTCCAAGAGATCTTAAATCCCTCATATCTGGAATTAAAGAGAAAGATACAGTTAGAGGCCATTAGTGTACCTCCAGTTAGAGGCCATTAGTGTAC
>JADRCH010000087.1:11327025-11377897 GCA_019843965.1 Rhynchomys soricoides
CAGTTAGAGGCCATTAGTGTACCTCCAGTTAGAGGCCATTAGTGTACCTCCAGTTAGAGGCCATTAGTGTACCTCCACGCCTATTAAATGTTTAACCATTAGTTATGGTTATAAATGGACCAAGATGCCTCCCAGTTTAGTTCTCATACCATTTAAGCCTTTGTGAGACTCTACTTCAGGTTTAAAGAACTAACTGCCAGTCCAACACAAACACTAGATTTCTTTTCTTTAGCGGGGCTAGGGGAGGTAGATCATTAAAGGTGTGAGTCCTTATGCCTTTTCAGGCATCCCTGTTCATATTTTACCTATCTACTGCCCTCTGCATTTATCTCCCTCTTTTGTAAAGATCCCCCATCCGTTTTCCCATTCCCCCATCAGAGCAATTGTGTTCTGCTATGCCCCTTACCTTGCTCCTACCTTCTCCTGTGTTTATGTCCCTCTCCTTCCCTAAGGAGGCCTCTTTTACATTTCTCTTCTCAGATCTCTGTATCCTACAATTTCCCTTTACCCTCTTCCCACCTTCTTCTCTCTCCCCCTCCCTAAGGTGCCCCTCTTCTCCCATTTCCATGATCAGATGACTTGTACCCTTCTATTGCTTGTTCCCTCTGCATTGTCAACTACCACCCCACTCCTATCCTGGCAATGGTTCTGTTTTATTTTCCTGGTTTCCATAGTTTCTACAGCCTATATACTCACATCTGAAGATGTGGAGCTGGGAGCCTCCAACAAGAGAGAACATGTGATGCTAAGACAGACACAATTTTCAACACATTACCACAAACATGAACTCACCAAAGATGACCAGACAGTGATTCGGTTTTGGAGTTATTGTTTTAAAAGACATTCCTTGCCATGAGTGAAAAACAATGTTCCCAGTGTTATTGTCCATCATCTGCACCCACACACTTTTCACAGTTTATCTCAACAATCTCACCTTTGGTGCCTAGGTTAGTTATTGGGACTGGATACCAGTGTCATTCTTTTATCAAATCAATTCAGTACTTTATAATCAGCTTGTGATAGAGAAATAGAAAAATACTACACTTACTCAGATTCTTGAGTAAAAAAGAATGCCCACTTATACTTTCAAGTTCACTATTATATTCCACGTATACAAATTAATGAATGCATGTATGTTTAGAAATAATGCAGAAGTTACTGAAGAAATCACTCTAAAATCTTCCGAGGAATATAAAGTCATGTGTTAAATATTTTGTATTTACATGAATTTTCCTTAATCTAGTAAAGGAATTGATTCATTCCAATTGCCAGAGCCAAATATCTGATTCTCCCACTGACATAAACTTACAATAGCTGCACAGTGATGTTCGGTTTTTTACAATCTCCAGGACAGGAGCTGAAAGGAGAGCACAGTGTTAAGAGTACTTTATGCTCTTGCAGAGGACCTGGGTTTGATTTTCCCACCAATGACCTGGTGACTCATAGCTAACTATAACTCTAGTTCCAGGGCACCCATTGTCATCTGATGCAGACATGCAAGTGGTGCACAGACATACATGCAGGAAAATAAAAGCTCCAGGATATTATTTAATTCAAGTGTTAGTCTCCAAACTGTAAGAACTGTAAGCCAATTCCAACTTTAAAGTTGCAAATGGTCAAGCCATATATGTATAATCATTTATTATTAATTATACATCTACAACTTATAAATATATGACATGTATTATAAGCCATAATAAAGGATAACATAAGATAAAAGATAGTAATCTAAAGTGTTTTTTTCTTATCCCAAATTTATGTACTTCAACCTTTCTACTTCATATCCATTGCTGTATAAATGTTTATCACATACAGAAAATGATGCATCTTCTAATTCATCAAGCGGCATCTTCCTCTGGGGCTCACAGGACCAGAAATGACCAGTAACATGGCTACAAACTGAGTGGTTAACATATGCATGCACTAAGAAAAGTAATTTGTTTTATTTATTTGTAATGCTAGGTCAATCTAAGTAGTCTGCACATTCTAGGACTACATTTTTTTTTTTTTTTTTAGTAAATCACCCTTTTTTAAATAATGAAACTTAATTGTTAGAAAATTTTAGAGAAATGTTCCATATAACAGTACAAATCAATACAACAGTTTGCCAACAAGTACAAAATTATAAATTGTGTATAAAATGTTATCTAGTAAACTTATTTCTAGGAATTTATGTTGACAAAAATATGTATGTGCTGCGGAATATCTATCACTTTGTTATATACAATGGTGAATTATGAGAAACATGTCAAAATTAAATACAGAATTAATAAATGATGAAATTATTTATAGACATTTCTATAATAATTAAAATGCTATTTTTAGGCTAAAACTTTAGAAGCCAGAATTATCATCATCTTATACATTCACATTATAAATATGAAAATAAATTAAACCACTTTGTAAAAACATTATGCAATTTGAAATTATTTCTGACAGATCAACTCTTACAGTTTTATAGGCCATAGTCAACAAAAAAAGTTGACTTCAGTCAAAATAACACACATAATCTAATATCATAAATCTCAAGTTTAATATAAACTTTGAAAACCTTACTACTGTCACACTCAACTAAAAATAAGTTGACAACTCCTGACTAAATTCAGAGAAAATAAATACTAGTCTCCTAAAATATACAGGACTCACCTCCCTATTGTGAACATAAAATTCAAATACCTCCAATTTTCTCCCTTGAAGATATGTTACTTTCACTCTAAGCAAAAAGCAACATTCCTTTGTGTTTCCCAGGGCCATTATACAGAGACTCATCAGATACCTATAACACTTGCTGAAGTTACCCCTTAAATATTTCTAGTTCTGTAGTGACTATTTCTGTAAAGAATGAAGTGGGGGATTTACTTTCAGGATGTTTAAGTCTTTTAATAGTTAACCACAGATGTAGAAAATAAAGAATTCAAAGTATTAGAAACAAATAATATTGTACCAGTGGAATTTGGTACAAGTCTATAAAATTATAACATTTCAATTATAATCACTGTTTAAGAATTCTTTAGAAAACACTCCCTTCATTCCTATTTTTCCTTCTGAATGTGTCATTTACCTGAACTGTGCCATATTTGTGTATTTTAAACATATATTATTAGTATACTGTCTGCAATGTTTAGAGCATAGATGTTCAGAATTGAGAGTTCATCTTGGTAGATGTTTCTTTGACCAGTATGAAGTGTCCTTCCTTATTTTTTTGATAACTTTAAAATCAACTTTTGAAAGTTGATTTTATTTGATACTAGAATGGCTACTCCAGCTTGATTCTTGAGACCGTTTGCTTGGAAAATTGTTTTCCAACATTTTACTCTGAGGTAGTGTCTGTCTTTGCAACTGAGGTGCATTTAGAAACACATTCTAAACTGAGACCTACAAGCCCTCAAGCTCTGATTACTCTTTGCTCTTTTGGTCTGTGCTCATGCAGGTTTGACCTTGCTATATAGCCCAGGATGTTCTCAAATTTATGTTCCTTTTACTTCTGCCTCCTGAGTACTGAAGCTACTGGTGTTCACACCAATCTGAGTTGTTTAATTTAAATTATACATTATAGCAGTCATTTTTATTTGATGACACTGAACATTCCATAACTGAAGAAACACAAGATTTATACTAATATAATGCTAACCAGACAGTCATAGAATAAAAGAAACAACACAGATAGAGTCTACAAAGTAGTACAGCGCCAAGAAGAATTGGACCCACTGTGACAGACACATTGGACACTCACTAACCTTGCAGTATATAGGAGTGTGCAGGTCGGGCTGCTAAGGCCAATGTGAAAACACTGGAGCAGATTTAGAGCAGACAATGGATGTATAGTTAGTGCTGTTCCTGGCTTTCCCATTAATGTAGGTTGTAAAATTTAGTTGTAAGTAATATAACCCAAAGTGTGCCCATAAACATTGGTAATAGTGGAGAAGCCATCACTATTAAATTAACCCAGACCAAAAGATTAAGCAGTCTGAAAGCATCTGTCTGAAGAGACCTGAAACAAAAGAGACCAAGGGCTTTCTCTGTAGCTATACATTCTTCCAAGAAAAACATTTTACCCCTTCATTATATCAGTATTTGATTTTACAATAGTCATCTTTGATCAATTTCTGATAAAATTGAAATTCTTTGCCTTCTGCTTTGTGGAGATTTAATAATATAAGGAACATACAAATATACTACATCAAAGGTTTCATTACCATTTTAAGATTTACCATATTTAGTGAGTAATAATCAAAAGCTGTATGACTGCCCAGAGAGAACTTGAAGTGACTATGTGACTTTCAGGTGGCAACATACATGGTGTTGGCTGATGTACTGTCCACTGTCTGCAGAATATGTCTTCAGAACTCTCAGGAGATGAAGATCTTAGCCACCCAAGCCAATTCCATGTAATCATTATGAAACATTAAAAGACAGCATGAATAAATCCTGTTCACTTATTAATTAGGTATTAATTCATAGTTATTACCTGATACTCTTAAATAACTTAAATGTATGAATTATTCTTTGAAAACTGAGTTTAGTGCAGGTGTAACTGAAAGCACTAGAAGCTGACTACAATATTACAGTCTCACAGTTACAAGCCAGTTCCCGTGAGATGAAGCAGTAGCAGAGGTGTCGCTGCAAAGACAATTAGTTAGCAATCTTATCCAGAGCTTCATCACAAGTTTTGTGATGTGAGTTTGGGAAAGATATGAAAATGTTCACTGGATAGTGTGTGTGTGTGTGTGTGTGTGTCCAGAATTATTGGACTACTGGGCCTAAGAATAGAGGAATAGCATAATGTATGCCAGTGCTGCTAACATGAATATCTGTACATCACTTGAGTGAAAAACTGAGTCTTATAAAATATGTTTGTTAAATGGAATAATCATTAAGGAAAATAGACAGTGTGTCATCTGTTTTCTGGTTGATTTATTCAGATCTTGGTCCCTGCCTAGTGTACTAAGGTAGACTTTTAATGTAAATTATTCAAAATAAACTTAAAATTCTGTAATGTTCAAAAGCACAAACTTGTATTTATATCAGTTGTTTTGGTGGTGTTGATACTCTTTGGCCAGTGTCTTAATGACAATTATTGGCATTATTTTGGTCCATTTATTGACAATGATGTCATAACTCTACATTATATGTTTTCTACTTTGATTTTGTTGTATTCTTCTGTGTGTGAGAGATAGGTTATCACTCTCTAACCAAATTAATGAAGTTCCTGCCTTAGCCTTGAAAGTGCTGATCTCATACGTGGGTGACAACACACCTGCCTTCACTTACTATTTTAATTTCATATATATAATTATATATTATATATTAGTCAATAATATTCTTGCAAAATGAATGTGGACTTGTGATAATCAGCAGCTGAACTTAAATTTACGTGGTATTTTTGTGAATGTGTATTTTATCAAGCTACTGTAGTTTGTAACTATGAGAGGAAGCATTGCTGATTTTTACTTTAAATAATTTTGTACTATTCAAGAATTGCAAATATTCTTCTTGCTGCTAATGAAAAACTTACTCTATTACATCAATATCAATGTTACAGGGTTTGATTTAGAAAACTTGAAATATTAAAATTAAATTTACTTTAATTAAGACACTCAGACTCTTACTAAAATCTTAAAGCTTACATTTTTGTAATAATCACTTTACAAGGTTTTAATAAATAAGTAAGATGAGATTTCCAGAAACTTTTGAAATAGCCAGAAAAAATCTAAGTTATTAGAAATTATTGTAATAGAATAAACAAATTTATGTAATTAAAAACCTTATCATACAATATTAAGAACATCTTAAGTTTTACTAGGCCATGAATTGGAACTTTCCTAAGAATTCCTAAGTATATGCAAACAAAAAACTAGAAAGTTACTTATGAACACTTAGTTTGTTAATATTTGTTATATATTCCTAGCTTAAGTTTCATGCAAATGCAGATAGACAGTTAACTTGAGAAAAATAGTAAAATGAGAAAATACAAAATACAATTCAAATAAATCAATATTATAAATGTAGTACTGAAAATGAATAAAGGTCTCCTTTTTGTTTTCCATGTTCTAAATTTTTTCAAGGAATAGAAATCTAACGCAGCTGCCACTACCTAGGTAGAATCGTGTTTGTAAAATTATTAGTGTACATATTCAGGATAATCCATAATCAGATCTAATCTTTAAAATTATCCATTTGTGGATATATATATATATATATATATATATATATATATAAAATCAGTATATATCTACTGTAAAAATAGTGAAAGGCTACATGAAATTTTCATTCAATATATAATACCCATTGCTTGTCTTCATCCTATTAGCCTTTCCTGCGTCTATCCACCCTTCATCTAGACCTCCTTACTTTCCCCAACAGTCCCCTCTACTGTCATATATATAATATCCTGAAATCATATTAGGTGAAATCTATGAATCTATGTAATTTATAAATCATTACACTGATATTTCTAAGTCTAAAAGAATCTGTTGTGTTTGCTCATGCTACAGAATGGCTCAAAAGTAAATTTCTGAGCAGAGAATTCTCTAAACATTTATGTCAGAATCCTGTTCCTATTCTACCACCTACTTACAGCTAGCTCTCACTATTAATGAAATGAACTAGAAACACTCACCAGCTGGGCCTTTGTTAAACATCCTTATAGAACGAGGCCCTAAGAAGTAGTTATAAGGAAGAAATGACATCAGCTCAGCTCCCTCTAGATCCATAATTATCATGTCATCTGGAGAAGGGAGGTCTGACCATGAAGTTGTTACAAAGTGGCACCATCAAATGGGAAAGTGAACTTCCCTAATTCCAGGAGAAAGGTAGAGTAGGAACAGCTGAGCTCTGGGTTTCCCATGTGTGAGATATTCTCTCCAGGCCATATCTGTCTGTGTGGACTAACTGAGCGCAGTCCTTATGAACACAACAAAACTAACGATAATAACATTTCCTTTAACAGAAGTAGAAAGACATTTCATCCAGGTATCTGTCCTACTTGCAAAACATTTCTAGTAGCCTCCATACTTCAGGTTCTCATCTAGAAATCAATAATACTGATGCTAAAATTACAAAAAATGTCACCTCCTCCAAACACACTTAGGAAAAGTAATCTTTCTTACAGAGAGCACAGTGGTGAGGAAATGTAACTATATTATAAGTAGGAATGGGTCTGTTGGGCTGGTATGTGCTCAGTCAATAGAGGACCCTCCTCTGTATGCACAAAGTATGAATGTCTGGACCACATAATAGTAATTATTGTATTTTACCAAACATAGTAATGTACACTTATATAATTACTACACTCGGGAAGTAGTGGTGGTGGATCAGATATTCAAGATTTTCCTGTGCTACATGACCAGTTTGAGGCTTCTGGGAGATAATCCTGCATTCAGCAGGAGGATAGAAAATGTCACTACTCCACAGCCTCCAAGCTCCTATTATGGACTATTCTTCCATGTGGTACCATGTAAGGCAGCCTGGTTTCTGGTTGACCTAAGGTTTAAAACCCAGGGATCCAGTAGGGATAACCCTACAAGGGACCATAGGCATTTTGCCATGCTCCTGAGCCTCAGGCTCCTGACACAAGACTGCAGCTCTCCCTAGGCCTGTGACCATCAGTCAGGTAAGGGCAACGCCCAAGCCCCTCCACAGATAGAGGTGTGGTCATGTAGCCTCAAGGCATTCCCATTCTAATGAGGCACCTAGAGGCTTATCCAATAAATTCCCCTTTCCCTTTCCAACCACTCCTCCCTGAAAAAGGTATTTCAATCTCAGGTCTGCCCTGAGCTTGTGGTGTACAGAATCTGTCATCGCCACTCTCCGCCATGACAATAAACACCCTAAAACCATGGACTGTCTCTCTTCATTGGGATCCTCCATGGGGAATGATGGAACAGACCTTCATCTAAAGAGCCACATCTATTCTCCTGCCATAAGCCTCCAGTGACGAAGCCAAGGACTCGGTCCCAGGCGGGACCCAGTCACATTCCTCCCTGCTTTTCCCCCTCATCCCACACTAGATCCAGCCCGCAGGCCCCCACTCTATTCTCAGCTCTTTCTCGGCATTTAGTGGCACCTGGAATGCTCTCCCATCTCAGGCGGTGTCCCAGAGCTTCTCATAGCCCAACACCTGCCTGGTGGTGCTGTGGGGTAAGCTCTGTCAAACTTCCCATGGGACTCCCACTCACCACCATTAACCCAACACTTCCATGCCTATTCCTTAGCTAACTCTGGTACTAACGAGACTGTTTACATCATACACTCAGATAAAGAAGAAACAGACAAAAAAAATCTCTTATATTTGACACAAAACTGTCAATGACTCTTTTTTTACAATTTATCATAAAGTGTACTTCAGCTCTAATTATGACTTTCACCTTGGTTATTCTATTAATTAAAATCCATCCTACCTTTCAATGGTGACATTTGGGCAGACAAGATGAACCAATGAGGCAAAGGCATCCTTTACCAAGTCTCATCACAGGTATTCAAACCCAAATCCCACCTAGTAAAAGGGGGAAAAAATCCACAAGTGGGTCTCTAACATCCACATATACAATGTGGTATGAAAGTGCACACTCAGTAAATAAATAGGATTTAAAAAACAAACAAACAAAAAATGTGACTTTTATTTTGTAAACCTACAGGACTTCCTATAGGGTTTCAGCTCAGAATAATGTGGAGAGAGGCTGAGGAAAGGGAAATACATAATTAACATTTTGACAGAAATTTAGGATTGTTTTTATTTAAACCTTTATCTTTCCAGGAAATTTCAAAAGTACTGTACACAAAATTTCTCGTAAAAAAGGGCATGACTTTGACAGGGAGTTGGTTGGGGAGAGTCAGGAGAATTTGGAGAGGCAACAAGGTAGAAATTATTTAAAATAAATTTAATATAAGGAACCAATGAATAAAAGAGTTGGGGCTTTGAAAAAATAATCAAGATTGAGAAGCCCTTAGCCAAAATGAAATAAAGATAAGACCTAAATTTAGAAAATTAGACCGGAAAAGAGAGCCATTACAATAGACACCAATGAAATTAAGAAAATCATAAAGGCATACCTTTAAAGTATATATTCCATTACATTTAAATTATTAATATTATATCTCTATCTACAACACAACCCATCTCAAGACTTCCTCTGGGACTCAACTATCTGCATCTACCCAGATCCTTTGTGCTACCCCCAACTATCCTACTCCACTCTCAGAATTCCCTTATCTTCCACCAGGGTGTAGCTCGGTGAGTACTCCTGACCTCCTTATGCACACCTTTTCTTCAAACTACCAGATTTAAACTGGGTTCTATAACCAGTGTACCAGCCAAGTACCTCCAATTAATGTTGGAGCCAAGTAATTTGAAGAGATGAGACATTTAATGAAAACCTTGATGCTAAATGAACAGAGAGAGTGGCAAGACCTACCCAGATAATCCTTCAAACCAGTGAAAGGGAAATGACAGAGAGATTTCCTATGCTGAAACATCAACAGAAAGATTTATACAAAGTCATGGTAAGGAGAACAGGTTCTGCCACAAAAACAAAAGAAATTAACAGCTATGGACACCTGACTCTGGATTTAAAGTCAATAACAACATGGAAAAGGAAATGTGTAATATTTCTCTATAGTTAAGGAAAGTCACTGAGGCTAAGCTTGGGATACGGGAGTCCCTACATGGACCCCCTATGATACCACTGTGTAAACCTGTTGGAAGAAAGTCTGCATCATTGGAGACCCCAAGATGTTAGAAATGCCAGATCATTTGGATACCTGCCAAATGGAGCTGCAGACAGGTGTGGAGTCAGCCCAAGATAAATAACAAAGTTGAAAGGGAAGACCTATACAACACATGGTTTAACATTAATCACAGGGATGCAGAATTTGAACTGTGCACAATTGGGTTTCAGTATTTTCTCATTATTCCCCATTTCCTCCCACTTGGAATGGTAATGCATATTCTGTGGCCATTGTTGTAAGTATGTAATTTTCTTTTTGCTTTTCCTTTTACTTGAATCATAAAAGTTTTTTATATATAATTAAGAGATTGCCTTGCATTTCATAAGACATGGACTTTGCAACAGTAGACTATGGGAATTTTTGAAGCTGGACTAAATGCAGTTTGCACTATGATATGGCTACAAGCCTGTGAGGCTAGGAAGTAGAATGGTGGTTTGAATGAGAATGTCCCCCCATAGGTCTGTATGTCTAAATGCTTGGTCTCCAGTTAGTGTTTAGGAAAGATTAGGAAGTATAGCCTAGTTGTAGTAGATGTGGTCTTATTGGAGGAGGTATGTGACGGGGATAGGGTTTAAAGTTTCAAAAGTATACACCATCCTCAGTGTCTCTCTCTATTCCTGTAACTTGTGAATCAGATGTGAGCTCTCAGCTACTTCTCTAATGCCATGCCTGACTGATGGCCAACAATGCTCCCTGCTATGATGATAATGGACTACAGTCTGCAAATGTAGACAAGGAACAAGTTAAATGCTTCCTTTTATGTGTTGCCTTGGTCATGATATCTCTTCACACCAATAGAAAAAGTGAATAAGATGCCTATCTAAGCTCACACTTATATCTTGGAACAGAAAGCACATCTGTCACCTCTATCCATCTGACTTCATTCCTCCCAAGCCATCTCCAGCCTCTAGACATAACTCACTACACACAGAGATCTTCTCTTCTCCCCAACCTGCTCCTTCAAGAACAAACTCAAAAATATCAAAGTCCACATACCCAGATCTCCTCTCAGAAATACCAATAATATGAAAAATCAAGCCAGTATCTTCTCTGCAAAACCTGTACAAATGTTTACTAATAGGAACTACCTAGATTAACCCAGGAAACAGAATTTAGAAGAACAATCATACGCTTCCATAATGAATGCAAGGCGTGTACAGAAGACACAAAGAAACAGCTTAATGAAATCAAGAAGAAAGAGCACACCAAAAATAAATACTTGAGTGGTCTCTAAGAAAATACAAATTTAAGGCTGATGGAAATGATGAAGACAGTCCAAGACATGAGAACAGAATTCAACCAGGATATAAAAACCATAAAGAAAACTCAAGCTGTAATGAAGACACTGAAAAACCCAATAACTCAGCTAGAACACTCAAACGAAAGCATTATAAATAGAAAGAATCAAGTAGAAAATGGAATATCAGATTTCAAAGATAAAATAGAAGATATCAACCAAATAAATAAAGAATGTGAATAAAATAATTAAAAAAAGAAAAACTGCACACAAGAAATATGGGACACCATGAAAAATCTAAACTTTGAAATTATAGGCACAACTGACAAAGAAGAACTTCCAGTCGATGTCGTAGACCAAATCTTCAATTAGATAGTAGAGTAAAACTGCCTTAAATTATGCAAAGACATATCCATACGAATACAAAATGTCTACAAAACACCAAATGGACAAAACTGGAAAAGAAAATCTCTGTGGTATCTCATAGTTAAGAACTATGTATACATAGTATACAGAATAAAGAATGAGTATTAAAAGCAGCAAAAGAAAAACTGCAAATCACAAATAAAAGAAAGCCCATAAAAAGAACAGCTGATTTCTCAATGGGAATGTCTAAAGCCAGAAGAAACACAGCAACATTCCAAGTTGTAAAAGACTATGACAGCCAACCTAAGGTAATATATCCAACAAAACTACTGATATGACTGAAGAAGAAGGAACATTTTCCCATAATATAAACAAGCCTCTAAAATTTTTTATGTCCAATAAGCCAAATCTAGAGAAGATACAGAAAGCATTGTTTTGGGCTGTTGAAAGAAATAAGCATATCGGAGAGGCTGTGGAAAGAATACACACCATAATTATTAAAACACAAAGTACTGCTGAGAACAAAAACAACACCAAGAATCAACAAAATGATCTTCAGAACTAACACACGTATTTCAATAATAATTTTAACATGAATGGCCTCAACTCTCTACTCAAAAGACACAGACTGACCAAATAGATCAAGAAATAAATTCCATCTATCTGCTTTAAAGAAATGCACCTTAAACACAGGCACCACCTTAGAGTATAAGGATGAATAAAAATACTCCAATCAAATGGATCCAGGTAGCTGCATGTTTTACTATTCAAACATCTGACAAAATAGATTTCAAATTAAAACTAAGAGATAAAGAGGGACATTTCATTCTAATTAAAGGAACAGTTAACCAAGAAGACATTACTATACTAAACATATATGCACTAAACTCAGGGGCACACAATTTCATTAAAAAAAGAAGAGGGGGGAAGAGAAGAGAGGAAGGAGAAGGAGGAAGAAGAGGAGGGAAGGGGAAGGAAGGAAGGAGGGAGGGAGGAAGGCAGGAAAGAAGAAAATACCTACTACTGAATTAAAGGCACAGATTAAAATCAATTACCTAACAGAATGTGATTTCAATACCCAAATTTCGTCCAAAAGACGTCATCTGAGCAAAAATAAACAGAAAAACATAAGAATTAGTTGACATCGTACACAAATGAACTTAACAGACACCTTCTAAATACTCCATCCAAACACTAAAGAATATACATTTTACACCACAACACATAGTCCTCTAAAATAGATCACATCCTGAAATTCAAAATAGATCATAACAAATTCAAAAGGTTTGGAATTCTCTTTGTATTCTATTTGACTACAATGCAATACAACTTAAAATTGACAGCTAACATCTCACAGAGATTGAACATCACATTACAGAATGATGACTGGGTCAAAGAAGAAATCATTTTAAAAAATTAAAAAACTTCCTAGAACTAAAGAAAAATGAAAACCACACAACGAATCTCTGGGATATAATGAAAGTGGTCCTATGAGAGTCACTGATAGCTCTAAGTACCTATTAAAATTTCAGAAATAGTACAAATAAATTACTAAATGATGCAACACGAAAAGTTGGGGGAAAATACAACAAACCAAATACAAACCTACTTGACATCAAAAAGTAATAAAAAAGCAGAAATCAACAAAACAGAAATAAAGAAAAAATCAACAAATATAAGAACCAATTCTTTTAGAATACAAACAAAATTGAGAGATCCTTGGCCCAACTAATTAAAAGAAAGAAAGAGGAATCCAAATAAACAGACTCAGAGATGAACATGGAACAACAATACCTCAAAGAAATTCATAATATTGTAAAAGAATATTTCAAAATAGGTACTCCATTAAGCAGAAAAATATTTTTAAAAAGTATGATTTTCTAGATTCACCCAAACCACCAAAATTAAACCATAAAGTGAACAACAAACCCATAAAAATGTGTTTGTTCATAAAGTTATTGTAACTTTCATTCTCAAACCCAAGCATCTCTCTGTCTTGATTGTTTGACTATACAATATTACATCATAATTTATTGACAGAAATTCTAATAATATCTTTTCCCTTTCAACGCCAGCCTGACCTTCCATGTCAGTTTCTTCAATTGATTGTCTACCTTGTGGTTTGTAGTCAATATTGAAAAATCAGTTTGTGTTTTTTTTTCCCTGAGTCTCATGTGCTAGCTCCTGATTAATGTAGCTCCAATGACTCCATGGTCTCCCCTGTGAGAAACTGAAAGTTTAGCTCAAACCTCTCTGTCAAATATGACTAAGAACCATTTGAGAAAAAAAGCAAAAAATGTGTTTGATATGAACAGACTCATAAAACATGAGATTGAAATAATAATATAAAGCCTTTCAGCTAAAACAAAACAATGGTAAAAAAAATAAACAACAACAAATCCAGAGTCTGATGAAGTCACAACAGAATTCTAATAGGCTTTCAAAGAAGATCCAGAGCCAGTCCTCCTCAAACTATTGAAACAAAACCAGACAAAACAAAATAATGAACTTTTCCCAAATTATTTCTACAATGTCAGTATACCAAAACCAGGTAATAACACAACAGAAAAAGGAATAAGCCAATAATCTTGGTGAGCATAAACTCAAAAATGCACAATAAGATACTTGCAAACAAAATACAGGCAGACATAAAAAAGAGTATACACTATTAGTAAGTTGGCTTAATCCCTCAAACGTATGGATGGTTCTACATTTCAATAATATAGTTCAATAAGATGGTTCTACAAGTTAGTAAATGTAATAAACCAAGTAAATGGATTTAAAGACACAAGTCATATGATCATCTCAATAAATGCAGAAAATATTTTTGACAAAACCCAGCATACCTTCATGATAAAAGTACTAGAGAATATAGGGCTCGCGGGAATATTTCTCAACATAATGCAAGGTTTAAAGAGAAACCCACAGCCAACACCATCCTACACCCAGAAAACATGATGCAATTCTACTGATGTCAGGTACGAGACACTCCTCTTCAACAGTGTGCTCAAAGGACTAGCTGAAACATAAGGCAAGGAAATGAAAGGGACACATGTAGGGAAGGAAGAAGCCTGACTATGCTATTTGCAGATGACATGAACTACACATTAAAGATCCCCCAATTCTCAGAACATTTCTAGAAATCAGAACTTAACTCAGGCGCAGTGTGGCAGTACACAGAATCAACTCATAAAAATCAATAGCTTTCTATATAGCAACAATAAAACATACACAGGGGATCATATAGATAACACTCCCATTTACAATAGCATAAAAGAAAAGAAAGTATCTAGGAATAAACCTAATCATGGAAGAGAATGATCTCTACTATGAAGACTTTAAACCTCTAAAGAAAGATAGAAAGACAGTAGAAAATAGGCCTGCGTTGCCCATAGATAAGTAGAATTAATATTATGAAAATGATCGTTCTGCCAAAGGCTATTTATGGATTCAACACAACCCCAATCAAAATCTTCATCTTATTTTTTATAGAAAAACTAGCCTTAATTTCCTATGAAACTACAAAAACCCTGGATAACCAAACAATCCTGAGCAAAAGGAGCGGTGCTGGAGCAAGTCTAATCCCAGTGTTTTTGTTTGTTTGTTTTGTTATTTTTTTAGATTGATTTAGTTATTATATATCTATATAGTGTTCTGCCTGCATGTACGCCAGAAGAGGGCACCAGAACTCATTACAAACAGTCATGAGCCACGAAGAGGTACTTAAACTCAAGACCTTTTAAAGAACAGCCAGTGCTCTTAACCTCTGAGCCATCTCTCCAGCCCCATAATTTCAGTTCTTAAGACATATTACAGAGCAATAGTAATAAAAACAACATGGTTCTAGCACAAACAAAAACAAACAAACATGCAGACCAGTGGAAAAAATTAAAGACACGAACATGAGTACATGTAATTTCAACAACTTAATATTTGACAAAGTTGCCAAAACATACATTGGAACAAAAGAAAGTATCTTCAACAAATGATTCTGACAAAATTGAATGTACACATGCAAAAGAATGAAATTAGACAAAAACTAAGTCCAAATAGATCAAAGACCTAAACATGGAACACTGGAATGCTAGAAGAAAACATAGGTAGTAGCCTATATGATATAGGTGTAGGAAAGAGTTTCCTGAATAGGACTCCAATTGCTCAGCAAGAAAGGCAAACAATGGATGAGTGGGACTTCATGAAAATTAAAAGCATCTGTACAGCCAAAGTAACAGTCAACCAGAAGAAGATGTTCAGATAGAATATTCTGTATATAGCTGTTAAGTCCACTTGATGTATGAAGTTAGTTGATTCTTATGTTTCTTTTTGTCCAAGATGGCATGTTTATTAGACAAACTGGGGTATTAAAATCTCCTAGTATTAATGGATTGATATTAATCTGTGTCTTTAAATTGAACTGTGTGTGTGTGTGTGTGTGTGTGTGTGTGAGAGAGAGAGAGAGAGAGAGAGAGAGAGAGAGAGAGAGAGAGAGAGACAGACCCAGGGTTTGGTGACTATATATGTTTAGGAAAGTAATGTCTCCTTGGTTAACTGTTCTCTTCATTTGGTTGAAGGTGGCCTTTAACTCTTTTGACTAGTTTTAGTTTGAAGGTTCTTTTGCCAAATGTTAAAATAGTGACAACCGATTGCTCTCTAGTCTATTTGAATGGAGTACCTTTGTCCATCCTTTTACTCTAAGGTGGTTCCTAGCTTTAAAACTAAGATGTGTTTCCTGTTGGCAACACAGATGGATTTTGGTTCTCTTTTTTTCTTAAGAAACACATTATTTATTTATTGAGAATTTCATATATAAATATGATGTGTTTTGATTGTGTGGGAATCTAATCTATTTCCATACCTCCACCACCATTTTTTCCATTCCAACTTCATATGCTCTCTTTTAAACCCACTCTGTCCATTCAGTTCTGTCGGTATGTGCATGGATGTAAGCCCATCCACTGGAGCATGGGAGTTTGGAAGCATAGAAAAGGCTGCATGTGAAAGACTCTGATGACCACCCCCAGGAGCCATCATTGTCAGTAGCTTCTCAGCTTAGAAGTCAGACTTGCTAAACCTCTCCTCCAACCTTGCTGGGATTTTGTCTGGTCTTGCTCAGGTCTTGTGCATGTTTTCACAGACACTGTGAGTTCTTGTGTGCAATGTTCCTGCCAGGACCAGCATGCATGATTTCACAGAAGTCATCCTCTAACTCTTGTTCTTACAATCTGTCCACTTCCTCTCCTACAGTTCAACCTTGAAGAGAGAGCGTGTGTTATAGATGCTCCATTTATGGCTGAGCAATCCACAATATCTTAGTCTCTGTATTTTGACCAGTTATGCAAATAGAAAAAGCAGAAAATAATCATTCTGAATGAAGTAACAAAAGACAAGTACCACATACCCTCTCATGTGCAGATCCCAGCTTTGAATCTTTATATATGTGTGCTTAAATTGGTGTACACAGTTCTTATGGTTAGTTACTCCTGTTATTTCTTCAACTGATCTTTGCAAAAACGTTTATGTCTTTGGTATGATTAGCCCTGTCTTAGAAAGAGCCAAGTCCCCGATGACACACTATATCCATGACATCAGGGCAGTACTACTACTTTTAGACAAACCACCAAACCACCATATACTAAATACACACGAACTTCCAATTTATTAGTATTCTTCCAACCAAGAAGTTGAAGCTTGACAGTAATAGCAAAAATCCATTCAGCCAATCTATGTCTTTTGATTGGCAGACAGAGGCCACTAATACTTTAAAGTTATTATTAAAGTATAAATGTTAATCGTGATCATTACGTTGTTGGTTTTGTGTTATGAATTGTGTTTTCAGTGCTATATTGTATTTTTTTAAATATTTATTTATTTATTTAATGTATATGAGTACACTGTCGCTGTCTTCAGACACAACAGAAGAGGTCATTGGATCCCATTACAGATGGTTGTGAGACAGCATGTGGTTGCTGGGAATTGAACTCAGGACCTCTGAAAGAGCAGTCAATGCTCTTAACTGCTGAGAAATCTCTCCAGCCCTGGGTATTTTGTGTTTTAATAATTATGTTTTAATACTACTTTACATAATCTCTTTGCTAGGCTTATTCCTCTATTCAGCCAGAAATAATACTTCTTGTATTTTCCTTAGATTTGGGTTGCTGGATACAATTATTTTTAGGGTTCTGTGTTGTTGAAAGTTTTCCATTTTCCTTCAAACATGGCAGATAGTTTTGAAGAGTATATTATTTAGGGTGGCTGTCATTGTCTTTTAGGAGTTGGAATGCATTGCTCTAGGCTTTCGAAGTCTCTATTGAGAAATCAGATGTTATTTTGATGGGTCTTCCTGTATTCATGACTTATATTTTTTTCTTTTGCAGCTTTCAATATGCTTTCTTCATTATGTGCTTTAACTATGGTATGCTTTGGAGATTTTCTTTTCTGGATTTATCTATTTGGTGTTCTGTGTGCTTCTTAAATTTGTATGAGTGTGTCTTTCCTTAATTTGGGGATGTTTTCTTCTATGGGGATGTTGAATATCTGCTCTATGCCATGGATTTGGTATTCTTCTCACTCATTTATGCCTATAATTCAAAAGTTTAGTATATTCATATTGTCCCACATTTCCTGTGTATGTCTTTCCTATGCTGCCTCCTCCTCTTTTCCCTCCACCTCCTCCTCCTTTTCCTCCCCCTCCTTCTCCTCCTCCTCCTTTTTCTTATTTTCATGTTCCTTAATTATTTGGTCTAGTTCTTCTATTTTAATCTTCAAAACTTGTTATTCTGTCTTTTGCTTGATTCATTCTACTTCTATGGCTTTTCTTTGAGTTTTCTAATTGCATTATCAGTTTGGGGGGCTTTTTGTTTTGTTTTCAATTTCTTCCTCATTTCGGCTTGAGTCTTCTTCATTGCTTCTATATACTGGTTGAATTCTGTTCTCAAGTCTTAGATTGTTTTCATCCTTTCTATCAGCCTTATTTTTGTGTTTTCTTGGGCATCGCTCAGGCATTTATTCTCTGTGTGCTCGCTTTGATTTCATTGAGCTGTTTCTATGTGTTTCCTTTAAACTCCTTGAATTCTTTCAGGAGGTTTTTTTTTTTTTTTTTTAAATTATGTGTCATGGGTTCATGTAGGTGGTTCTTATTGGTTTTGGCAGAAGACACTGGCTTCACCTTTCATATTGTTGGTATTCCTGAGAGGAGACCTGGGCATGTGAACTTTGTTAGTTTTGAGTTTGTTATTGAAGGAGCAGGTTCAACAGAACAGGAGCAGGGAGAACAGAAAGGGTGTGTGTGTGTGTGTGTGTGTGTGTGTGTGTGTGTGTAGTGAGGTGTGTCTAGAGGTTGGAGATGGCTTGGAAGATGACATCAGATGGACAGAGGGGACTCAGCTGATATACAGGATGTGTTTCCTGTTCAGATAGGGGTAGACAGATGAGTGGAAAGTTTGGATATGACATGGAAGAGTCCTGAGATTTGATGGACAAGTGAGAGAGAATCCTCGCCCACGTCTAGAGTTCCTTTACAGTGAAGGCATGGAAACCAGACTAGGCTGGTTCAGTGGTTGTGAGACCCAAGGCAAGATCTGGCTGGAATAAGGAGAAGGTATGGGTGAGGAGATCAGAGTTATTCACCAGGCTAGATCATGGAGGAAGACATGAGGAGTCTGGATACAGAGTTGGGTGGTGGAGGCAAAGTAAAGGTACCTGTGAATGCTGATGTCTAGGATTCTAATTTAAGTTTTGTCAGAATGGTATGCTCAAAGAACCATTAGTAGGTGGCATACTAAGTCATTTCTACGGTAACAAAATTCAATAGTATATATTTTTAAAGCTAAATTTCTACAGACCCAGTAAAGGAAACTCCATTGCACTGAGTTTTTAACACATACAGTGCTGGTGTTCTGTATGAGTATTAATTCTTGGGCATGAGTAGCTTATGGGAGAGAGTTGGGACAGTTAATTTAAAATAAAAGGCAGTTCATTTTATCCACATTTGCATTCTTTTCTTTTTTGCTTAACTGATCAGTCTTATTATGCAAGACACTATTTTAAAGACTCATGATTATTTAGTAATACAAGTGCACACCTGATAATCCCAAAAATGTTTCTTATTAGCATCATACAGGAAAAAAATTTCATTAGATCTTATTTTGTATTCCATGTAATTTAGTGTGTGTGTGTGTGTGTGTGTGTGTGCTGTACATGTACAAGTTCAGACATTCACTTGTGTCTGTCGCTTATTTACCTGGGGCCTCAATCTGCAATATAAGATCATGACTTTTAATCAGGAATCAAAAGTAACAAAACTATTAATCAACAATAACTCTATTTGAAGCATATTTTCATTCTGGCCTTACCAGTGGGGCTCTAAAAAAATTCAATAGAAACTATATAATTGACATTTGTTAGGGTTATGAACAATAATTTTGTTGGTGGTACTCTGCATGTGGCAGATAAGATCTCTGTCCCTTCTTTCCACAGAACAGGACTCCTCCAAAAACCAGAGTTAATTTTACTCTCTGGTCTCCTCAGCGCACTTCTGAATTTTGTTTCATTTGTCTGCTGGGGCTACAACCCATTTCAAATTATACTTTACTCAAGCACAATAGCCATGGGTGGCTGTGTACCTCCTTAGGCAACAAGTTATTTGTAAAGGATTATTTGAAGGCAATGATCAATATTCTCGAAAGAGTTACATTCTCAGAATAAAAGTTTTCTTGCTTAATGTATTAGTCAGAGTTCTCCAAAGTAAGGGAATTTATGAGTGTGTGTGTGTGTGTGTGTGTGTGTGTGTGTGTGTGTAAAAGATTTATTAGAATATCTTAAAGGCTGTGGTCCTGGCAATCCAGTAATGGCTGCTTATGAATGAAATGTCCAAGACTTCAGTATGCTCAATGTCTCAGCTGGTCTTCTGTAGATGCTAGAATCCCAAAGAAGTAGGCTTTAATGCCAGTGACGGAATGGAGTTGCTAAAGAGATGAAAGCAAGCAGGCAAGAAATAAAAGCTTCTTTCTTCCATGTTCTTACATAGGCCTCCAGCAGAAGGCTTGACCCAGATTAAAGGCAGGACTTCCTGCCTCAAAAGATTTGGTTTAAAGTTGAGTCTTCCCATTTCAAAGATCCTGAATAGAAAAACATCTTCCCACTTGAAATTAAGTAAAAATCCTCACCAATGTGCCATGTTTGGGGGTTTTACTTATTTCAAATACAGTCAAGTTGACAACTAAGAACAGCCATCACACTTAGGGACAGGACATAAATGTGATTTCTTACTAAGAGTCACAGAAAACATGAGGAGCTGGTTGCACTGCAGATCTGTGGTCTATGCTTCATCAGAAAGGAGAGCAAAAATGGGTCTCCTTACAGAGGTTGGAAGGGGACACTGAAATCATTACCATGGATGACATATGGATAAAGCAGTGTTTGTTTCCCTCAATCTTTCTCAACTTTCATAACACAAAAATAGAAATGTGTTCTTCAAGTGTCTACTGTGGTCTTCAGACAAGCAATCTTCTGTGACCACTGGTTCTTTGTGTCCCCTAAAGTACTGAGAAATATTACCAACTGTGCTTCTGTCCTGTGTAAGGAAGGCCCATATCCACATGCAGGTAAGCATCAGGGATATCTACTGAGAGACCAATGGAGCTCAGGTTTGTAACCTGAAGCTTTAGAGCATGAATGCTTAGTGTTAAGCTTTAAAAACAAAAAACAAAACTATAAAAACAAATATCTTGCACAATATCCATTCATACATTTAAGATATATTGATTCTAGCCTACTTGCATATACCATGTCTTTACACAGCAATGTCTGACCCAAGCTAAAGAGAAAAACATCAAGTTTTCTTCTGCTTTATACTAAAACATCCTCAGAGACTTTTGGGGGGAAAATAATCTAATTTTTGTCCTGAATAAAAAAATCTGATTGGAAACATTTCCCCACTTATTGTCCATGTTCCAATAAACCTTTTACATTTTCTCATCTCTATATAGGCTCTGTTTGGAAGGAGATTCTAAATTCCAGCCACACTTCTGAGTCCATGTGTAAATATTCGCTGTACATCTGCTCTATGCCCAGAACATTTCTCAGCACAAAAAGAAAATGGGATAATCACATTTGGACTCTTAAACGCCTTTTGACTGAACTACCTATCATTTCTTCATATTTAACTCCAAAAAAAAAAAAAAAAAACACTTAAATCATCTATGGTGTTCAGTGTGTTTGACTAAAACAAAGCCACTAAAACAAGAGAAAGGGGGACTTGCCTGACAAAGTAGTACAAGAACAGTGGTGAAGTCTGTGGGAAAGTGTACAGCATTCCCTTGGACTTGCACTTTCTGTTTTTCCTTTCTTTCTTTTTTTAAGTCCAGGTAATAACTATGTGAAGTAATTTTTAATACAATTAACAACATTTTTAAATTATGAGAAACTACCACAGTAAGATTTTTTTTACAAAATGTGCATTTTCAGTCTTAGAATACAGGGAGAACCTAAGACATCACTGAAGACAAGGTACCCCCGCTTGGTTAATGTTTGTTTTCCTTCTGGAACAAGACATCACTAGGCACCCCAGGCTAGCCTCAAATTCTCCATTCTCCTCCTTCAGCCTCCCGAAGTGCCAGAAATGCAGGAATATGCCAAAACACCTGACCATTTTGGTTTTTGTAGTATTGTATCTTCTTTGTAAAACTCATCAAAAAGGTAAATGTGAAGGTTTAAAAAAAAAAAACAGAAAAAATATAAAGTATATTTACATAAAAGCCTGTATTAACTTGATAAAATGTGTTAGCTTTAAGCGTTGGAACATCTCCATGCATCATGGTTTTCCAGAGGAATCCTAAGATCTTGGCATTCTTACCTCCTTGGCAGCCATTCTGAATGCAAATTCCAAGGCAATCTCAGTTCATTTCTCAAGTATGCATCAACTCCTGGCTGTCCTGATGCTTGCCTATGTTTTACAGTTGTCCATTCTCTGGGAGTTCTGGGACCCTGAAAGTTGAGTGTAATTGTAATTTTTATCCAGAACACAGTACTCCATCTGCACCAAGCAAAGGCAAAGTGGGAATTTATCAGGTTTTATGATTGATAAATCAGAAATAAGAGAAAAGAAGATTTCACTCTATGTCTGAAGAAATTAACTCCATGTTCATGGCAGAGTCTTTAAAACTCTTTGCAGGGTATGGAATGGAAAGCATGAAAAAGCAAAAAAAAAAAATCTTGCATGGAACTCCTGAAAATTCTGAGTGTGCCCTTCCCTCCTACACACACTATTTTGAACTTGCTAGTTTTCAATACCCCACAGCTTCCCTCTGATCATTCTCTAGGCTAAGCTGTGGAGAAAGGAAAACTACTCCACTGTCCATGAGAAACCTGGCTGCAGAGCTAAGAGTGGGAAATGAAATCTCTCTTTATAAATGTGACAGATATTATGTATGAGAAAGCACAAATTAGAGCACAAATTCTATGACAATACAATACACATTGTCAAACTACTTAAAGATTACTAAGCACTGTGAGAGAAAACCCCCAAACTGCCAACTGTTGAGATAGTTGAGATAGTGCTATACTCATGGTGTCTCCAGGAACTCATGGCTCTGAGGAGGTAGGGTAACAGAATTTTAACTGACAAACTATGTCATGTACTGCCACATACCTGCTTTTGTATATGTACTTCTTATTTGTTTGAGTTCTGCTATCCTGTATATAAAAGCCTGCTGAACACGAACACGAGATGGGAGGCCAAAGCCATTACAGAGAGATCTGGGGAAACTTTCCTTTCCCCAACCAAAAAAGGCTTAGGGTCTTGGTTTCCCAGAAATTCCAGCAACATTCTGGAAGGTCCAGCGGGATTGCACTGTCACACTTCAGCCCTGCCCCAGATCTCTCAGTTGGGTAAAGCCAGCACTCAGGGAACCATCCTTTCATCCTGGCCAAGGTAACACAGGCTTTGGATTTCTAGATGAACAGGATTCAGCGGGAATAGCTAGGGCTTATGTGTTTAAACTCTGGATAAATGAGTGTGAATGTGGGAATGGAGTTGGTGGCTCCACACCTCTAAGGCTACAGAGTCTGACTGGGCGGCAACTGATGGTTCAGGTGAGACTGCTTAACCTAAATGAGCTCTCGCCTCCTATAATGGGGTATGACCCACCACTGAGGTTATACATATGGCACTAAGGCAACCTTTCAAGTCCATATAAGGTATCCAGCCATGTGGGAATCAGAGTAGGAGGGAAATATACTCCAGGCCCCCTACCCCTTGTTGTGTGCACATACACACTGCACACATGCCAGGTGCATTTAAAATCAAACCATATTAAAGTACCCTATGATGTTTCAGAGAATGTTGGCAAACTTCAAGGCAGGGTTCTCTAGAGACTACTGCAGTAGTGGAAGAATAAAGCTCTCCAGATTGAGAGCCTTCTGTGAAGTCCACTGGCTCTCCTAGAATCTCAACTGGCCTTCAGAAGAAACTCTCGACCTGGCCAAAATCCACAGAGTATGAGACACCTGCATTGAAGAGCCCAGACACCAAAGCAATTTCTTTACATTGATTCTTGGTAGGATCTTCTCCTTTACTCCCCACCCCCACCCCCACCTCAAGACTGGCTTCATTTCCATGCCCTGCAGTGCTGATCTCTAAGTCTCAACTCAAAAAAGTCACCTACCTATCAGGAGGAGGATTGAAATTTGAAACTTCCACCATATCCCCCTCCCACCTGCAGCCACACTCAAAGTCAAAACAATGCTAAACTCCAATGTCTGCTTTGTATCCTGCCTTGCTACCCAGGACTATTGGAGACAATAGGCCACTTCTCCAGTTTTGGATGGGTTTGTTACTCAGGAACTCCATTCTGAACTCCCTTGAGGATGACTTACCTCATTCTGAGAAGAGCCTAGAAGCCTCCAGATACCTTGAGATTCCATTTGGATGCTCACCCACAGCACTGTCAGTCCTTTATTTAACATGCTCCTGACACAGAGAACTCTCACCCCACCCCCAATAAGCAAGGCATGGTGAGACTTTTAAAGACAACTACATCAAGTCACACCAGCTGCAGGTTTAAGGGTTTGATTACCTATCTATCTATCTTTCTATCTATCTACCTACCTACCCATCCATCCATCCATCCAACCATCCATCCATCCATCCATCCATCTGTCATCTATCTACTTCAAGGAATCCTTTCTCAGGAGGAAGGAGGAACCCTTTGATCTATAAGGTATCTTACAAGTGTCATTTCCCAGAAGAGAGAAAGAAACCCAAGAGGGAGGAGGAGTGGAGTCAGGTTAACCTGACCTCTCCTAGGCCATTTCATTCCCCCCTTCTTTCAGTAATTTTCAAATCTTTTATTCTTTTCAAGGGGTAATATTTGGGTCCTGGGGCATACATTCTTCCAGTGTCCTTTCTCCTTGCATTGTCACATTGGTCCCTGTCTATAAACTTGTGGATCCTCCCTCCTTTTGGGTTTCTGGGTGCCTGGATTTTCACAGACCCATAGTACAAGATGCATATTTTTTCCTTCCTTTCTAAGCATTTTTCTTTTTCTGTCTCTGCAGCCCCTTATCAGTTAGCATGAGAGGGGCATGAAGGATGGTATTCATGACTTCACACTTAGATATTCTCCTTGGAACAGAGGTAGCCAATACTTGGCACAAGAAAAAAAGAAATCCTTGGACCAGAGGTAGACCAATACTTGAAACAAGGGGAAAATAAATCCTATCTTTTTCCCAATATTATTGAGCTTGACCCTCATTGATGCTTCTGCCACAGAGTCAACCATGTTTGTGATCCAACAGGTCCAACATAGCCAGCTTTCCAACCAAAGGACCCCAGCAAAATCTAACAGAGTATAATTACCCTGCAGCACCATATAGACTCCCTGGTAGCTGAGGTAGAAGATTAGACCTAGTCATAGCTGGATAAGGTGGCATACATGTCTTCTTGGGAAAAGAATGTTGTTTCTATACAAAATAATCATAGATAGTAAGGAAATTGCTAGACAATTGTTAGACCAAATCAAGGCCTGAGACAAGACCAAAAGCCCTTGGCCTCCTGGAGCTAACTCCCCTTCAGTGGGGCCTTTGGCTATGATTCCCCTGACTCTACTGTTTGGTCCTTGCCTTACTTATGAGTCTTCTAACTCAGTTCATCAGAAACAGGATAGAAGCAGTTAGACTCCGGTCCTCCACCAGTATCAGAGGATTCCTTCAGAAGGATCCCAGGGAATTATGACCAAAAAGAGATGGTGTGGAGAACACAGCCAGTGAGCTGTGGGGTACTTGGCAATTAGGATGTCATTGAGACATCCCTCATGAGATTTGCTTTTAGAATATACTTCATTTATTTACACAAACATTCCTTACAATATCATGCTATAGATTATAGAAATCCCCTGGAAACAGCCATCTCATCAAATAGAAAAGAAGGACAGGAATTGCTGGGGGATCCTTTCCCACGAGGACATCTGAGAAACAGGTTCAACACAAATCCACTGTGATGCCCTTCAGCTATTGCAGGCTGGGAGGCTGGCACTGTTGGAAATTCCAGAAGGTCTTTGAGAGTCAACAAGTGGTAAGCACTGATAGAAGGGAAGTTGGCGATGGTGCTGGACACTCATCAATCACCAGAGCCAGAGTCACTCAGTAGGTAGCATCAATGTCCTAGAAATAAATGCAGTGGCTTGAAATGCCCTACAATTCTGAGGCCTGTCTCATTTCAGTTCCCAAGTTCTTTGGGTATGTCAGCTCATGGCTTATCATATAAATTGTGACATACTTTTTTTCTGTTTTATTTACAGTCAAATCATGTTGTGTTCACACTGTCAAGACTTGTCTTTTACAACAATAACATCCTTTAAGTCAAAACATGTTTATAGTCATTTTGTCAAAACAAATTCTTGATTCAAAAATGACACGACTTGTCTTCAACATCATTTCCAGATTACACAAAAATGGTTTCACTTAACGTTCCTAACAGGAGGGAATGTAATGGAAAATCCCCAAACTGCCATGTGTTGAAACAAAGGAAATTCCCCAGTGCTGAAACAGTTCTGTTGAACTGCCCTGCTCCACTTGCAGTATCTCCAGGAACACAAGGCACTGAGAGGGTGGAGCTGTGGGATTTTAACCCTACTGGCCACAGCTCCCTGTACTTGCACTTCCTGTTTGCTCACTTCCATGTAGTAAAAGGCTATTGAGTCCAAGGCAGGAGGCCCAGGCAATTACAGAGCGGGTATGACCTACCAACCTAATAAACTTTCCTCTCCCCAGTTGAAAAAAAAAAAGAAAACTCAATGACTCAGTTTTCCATAAATTTCTGCAACACCACCAAAGCAAAGTAACATGTAAACTAGAGGGATCAAGTAATTTCCCTACAATGTAAATATGTGGTGGGTAGCATGGCAGAAACCAGAGGCCTTAAAGAGTGTCAAAGGGAGATACAGCAAAAGCCTCCTTCGTACAGTAGGCTAATGTCTATACATTGCAGAGAAGACTATAGGTTTACATTTTCTCCTCCACACATTCAAAGCTTGGAGCTTGAACGCTGCTTCAGTCTAGTCTTCCTAGAGAACACTCCTGATGCTCCAGGGAACTGCAGTCTTCTTGATTACAGAAGCCTAAGGAGAACTAGCATGTGCACATGCTCAGATACAAAGCTTGACTGCGCCCATCACCAATAGCATCAGTCTATAGTTAGCATTATCCTCATGGAGGGAATGAGCATCTATGTGGCATCAAAAGGAGCAACTTTTGAAATGCTAGATTCATCTCATGGATGTAGAGAAATTCCACCTCTTTTCTCAACTGTGATGAACTAGTCTTAGAGCCACTGGATAGTTCATCTTAAAGCTCAGAGACCAGACTGGAAGCTAGCAGCAGAGCAGTGAGTCCCTTAAGTACTGTTCTTTATCCAGTGTCTTATATTCATTTCTATTGCTGTGATAAGACATCAAAACCAAGGCAACTTATAAAAGAAATAATTTACTTGGCTTACAGTTTCACAGAAAAAGAATCCATCATGGTCAAGAAGCATAGCATCAGGCATATTGGCAGGAGCAGCAGCTGAGTGCTCACATCTCAAACCACAAACAGGAAGCACAGAGAACAAACTCAAAATTGCATCAAATCTTTAAGCTCTTAACAACTGCATCCAGTGACATAGTTTCTTCAGCATGGCCACACCTCCAAAGCATCCCCAAACAGGGCCACCAACTAGCAACCAAATATTCAAATGCCTGAGAATGTGGGCAACCTCTCATTGAAACCACAACATAGTGGGAGGGGACAGTATAGACAAAATCCAGTAGTCAGCCATAGAGATAAGGTCTGATATCATGACCCATCTTGTCTCCAGGCAGGTATTTTTATTTCTCTAAGCAGATTCATTGTATCCAGGGAGCAGTTTATAGAATTAATTATGTGTATACTAATCAAAAGGCTTCATAGATCAGGGCTTCTAAGGGACGCTCATGTCTTCCTTACACCTCAGCTTTACCATACCTGGGCACAGAAGAAAATAATAAAAATGACTACATTTAACACATCTGGAATTAAACACCTGTAATGAAGACATGGCATTAAAAGGTATCTCTTCAAGATTTGAGCTGAAAGGCCTTGGTCTCAGCCAAAAAATTCAGTTCCCCATTCTCTTCCCACAGCAGACTTGCTTTCCATATCTGCCTCAGAGCCAGGTCTATTGGTATTCTTTGCCTAGTGAAAATGTGTAAATAATTTGGGAAGTGCTTTCTCAAAAAGACAAATTCTACATAAAGGTATTTTTGTGTGTCTGTTTGCCTGCCAACCTGTGTGCGTGCATGAGAGATGTGTGTGTGTGTGTGTGTGTGTGTGTGTGTGTGTGTGTGAGAGAGAGAGAGAGAGAGAGAGAGAGAGACTGACTATAATTCTATAAGCAGAACTTTATTCTTCATCCCTCAGCTCAAGCTATAGAAAGGCATTAACTCAAATTATTCCAGGATTATTTAATTACCTCATTTTTCATGCAATATCATTTATTTCATTAGTCACAGAGATGATCACTTTACATAACATGCTTTATACCAGGCTGAGGTCAGTCTGAAAATATGTTGAGAAAGTAAAGAGTGAATGTTGAACTTTCTCTCTTTTCTCATAGCTCTATGTCAAGGGCTAGGGACTTTCTCTAGGACAGTGGTTCTCAACTTCCATAATGCTGTGACCCTTTACTACAGTACCCCATGTTGTGATGATCCCAACCATAATTATTTTTGTTGCTACTTCATAACTCTATTTTGCTAGTCATGAGTTATAATATAAATATTTATGTTTTCCAATCATCTTACGCAACCACTGTGAAAGGGTTGTTAGACTGCCCCCCTCAAAAGGGGTTACAACCCACAGGTTGAGAACTGCTTCTCTAGGACAATCTTTATGAAAGCCAAGGATCAGAACATATTTGAATACTTGAAATAATCAAGTCAGGTAAAGAGAAGAGAAACTTGGTTGCATAAAACAAAATGTCACTTACCAGGCATTTGCACAAGTTGGCATACAGGAACACCCTCCTGAGAATATGTGCCTTTTTCTTTTTCTTAAGTTGATGGTATAAGGGCCTGGTAATATGGTAGCCTGGCTTCAGGACTGCACACCTCCTGGAAGCTGCTAACACAAATGGAGAGTAGAATTGGTAATCTGCTTTGTGAGAAGAAAACTAACGTCTAGGTTGTCTAAAAACCCTTATGCTGTCACAACAGTGAACTATGATTTCATAATAGGGAATTGTGATGTCACAATGAAGCATGTTGATGTTATCGTGGGACATTATGGTAATACAATGGGGAATGATAGTGGCATAATGCAGCATTGTGACGGCCCAATGGCTCTGGTTGATGTTAAAAAGAGCTATTAGGTTGTCACAATGGAGCATTGAACAGTCATAGAGCAGAAAATACAGTGCCTTGGCAAGTGGGGGAATATTTAGTTCCAACATACAGGAGGCAGAGCCAAGCAGATCTCTGCGAGTTCAAGGCCATCTTGGCTTAAACAGCAAGTTCCATGATCAGCAGGGTTATGTAGAGAAACCTTGTCTCAAACCAAAAAATGGAGCGCTATAAGGATGTAATGGGGCACTGTTTTAACACAGTTATAATAGAAAATTGTAATGTTTACTGAACGCTGGGTCATCACAGGGAGACATTTTCTTTCTTGATACTTTATTTACATTTCAAATGTTTCCCACTTTCCAGATCTCCCCTTTGGAACCTCCCTATTCCCTACTCCTCTCCCTGCCTCTATGGGGATATTTCCCGACCCATCCACCCAACCAATCTCGGCTTCCCTCCTTGGAATCCTCCTATATTGGGGCATCAAACACCCTCCAGCCCAAGAGCCTGTTTTCCCCCTGATGGCTAACAAGACCCTCCTCTGCTGCATATGTGGCCAGAACAAATGGTCTCTCCATGTATATTCTTTGGTTGGTGATCCAGTCTCCAGGAGCATCCAGGGGTCAGGTCAGTTGACACTGCTGCACCCTTCCGGGGGATGCAAACTCTTCAGCTCCTTCAGTCCCTTCTCCAACTCCTCCATCTCGGACCTCACACTCAGCCCAATGATTGCTGTGGTGTGACTCTTGGCTATTCCGAAATTTTGAGCTAATAACCACTTATCAGTGAGTACATACCATGTTCATTCTTTTGTGACTGTTACCTCGCTCAGGATGATATTTTCAAGATCCATCCATTTGCCTAAGAATTTCATGAAGGCATTGTTTTTAATAGCTGAGTAGTATTCTATTGTGTATATGTACCACATTTTCTGTATCCATTCCTCTGTTGAGGAACATCTGGGTAGTTTCCAGTTTGTGGCTATTATAAATATGGATGCTATGAACATAGTGGAACATGTATCTTTATTACATGTTGGAGCATCTCCTGGATATATGCCCAGGAGTGGAATGGCTGGGTCCTCAGGTAGTAATATATTCATTTTTCTGAGGGTCCACCAAACTGATTTCCAGAGAGGGTGTATCAGCTTGCATTCCCACCAGCAGTGGAGGAGTGTTCCTCGTTCTCCACATCCTCGCCAACATCTGCTGTCACCTGGGTTTTTGATCTTAGCCATTCTGACTGGTGTGAGGTGGAATCTCAGAGTTGTTTTGATTTGCATTTCCCTGATGACTAGGGATGTTGAACATTTCTTTAGGTGCTTCTTGGCCATTCAAGTTTCCTCAGTTGAGAATTTTCTGTTTAGCTCTGTTCCCCATTTTTTGGTAGGTTTATTTGGATCTCTGGAGTCTAGCTTCTTGAGTTCTTTGTATACATTGGATGTTAGCCCTCTATTGGATGTAGGATTGGTAAAGATCTTTTCCCAATCTGTTGGTTGCTGTTTTGCCCTATTTACAGTGTCCTTTGCCTTACAGAAGCTTTGTAATTTCATGAGGTCCCATTGTTGATTCTTGATCTTAGAGCACAAGCCATTGGTGTTCTGTTCAGGAACTTTTCCCCTGTTGCCCTGTGTTCAAGACTTTTCCCCACTTTCACTTCTGTTAGATTCCGTGTATCTGGTTTTATGTGGAGGTCCTTGATCCACTTGGACTGGAGCTTTGTACAGGGAGATAGGAATGGATCAATTCGCAATCTTCTACATGCAGTCCACCAGTTGAACCAACACCATTTGTTGAAGATGCTGTCTCTTTTTCACTGGATGGTTTTAGCTCCTTTGTTAAAGATCAAGTGACCATAAGTGTGTGGGTTCATTTCTGGGTCTTCAATTCTATTTCATTGATCTACCTGCCTGTCACTGTACAATTACCATGCAGTTTTTATCACTACTGCACTATAGTACAGCTTGAAGTCAGGGAGGCTGATTCCCCCAGAAGTCCTTTTATTGTTGAGAATAGTTTTTGCTATCCTGAGTTTTTTGTTATTCCATATGAATTTGAGAATTGCTCTTTCTAAGTCTATGAAAAAATGAGTTGGAATTTTGATGGGGATTGCATTGAACCTGTAGATTGCTTTCAGCAGGATGGCCATTTTAACTATATTAATCCTTCCAATCCATGAGCATGGGAGCTCTTTCCATCTTCTGAGGTCTTCTTCAATTTCTTGATTCAGAGACTTGAAGTTCTTGTCATACAGATCTTTTACTTGTTTGGTTAGAGTCACACCAAGATACATTTTATTGTTTGTGACAATTGTGAAGGGTGTCATTACCCTAATTTCTTTCTCAGCCTGTTTATCCTTTGAGTATAGGAAGGCTACTGATTGACTTGAGTTAATTTTGTATCTGGCCACTTTGTTGAAGGTGTTTATCAGCTGTAGAAGATCTGTGGTGGAGTTTTTCAGGTCACTTAAGTATACCATCATATCATCTGCAAATAGTGATATTTTGATTTCTTCCTTTCTGATTTGTATCCCTTTGACCTTCTTCTGTTGTCTGATTGCTTTAGCTAGAACTTCAAGTACTATATTGAATAGATAGGGAGAGAGGGGGCAGCCTTGCCTAGTCCCTGATTTTAGTGAGATTGCTTTGAGTTTCTCTCCATTTAGTTTGATGTTGGCCACTGGTTTGCTGTATATTGCTTTTACTATGCTTAGGTATGCTCTTGAATTCCTGATCTTTCAAGACTTTTATTATGAAGGGAACTTTGTCAAATGCTTTTTCCTCATCTAACAAAATGACCATGTGGTTTTTTTTCTTTTGAGTTTGTTTATGTAGTGGATTACATTGATGGATTTCCAGGTATTGAACCATCCCTACATCCCTGGGATGAAGCCTACTTGGTCATTGTGAATGATCATTTGGATGTGTTCTTGGATTCAGTTTGCAAGAATTTTATTGAATATTTTTGCACCAATATTCATAAGGGAAATTGGTCTGAAGTTTTCTTTTATTGTTAGGTCTTTGTGGGGTTTTGGAATCAGTGTAACTGTGGCCTCATAGAATGAATTGGGTAGTGTTCCTTCTGTTTCTATTTCGTGGAATAGATTGAAGAGTATTGGTATTAGGTGTTCTTTGAAGGTCTGATAGAATTCTGCACTGAACCCATCTGGTCCTGGGCTTTTTTTGGTTGGGAGACTTTTAATGACTGCTGCTATTTCTTTAGGGGTTATGGGACTGTTTAGATGGTTTATCTGATCCTGATTTAACTTCGGTAATTGGTATTTGTCTAGAAACTTGTCCATTTCCTCCAGATTTTCCAGTTTTGTTGGGTATAGTCTTTTGGAGTAGGATCTGATGATTTTTTTAATTTCCTCAGAATCTGTTGTTATATCTCCCTTTTCATTTCTAATATTATTTGTATACTGTCTCTGTGCTCTCTGATTAGTCTGGCTAAGATTTACCAGAAATTACCAGAGATTTCTTTGAGAAATCTTGTTGACTTTCTCAAAGAACCAGCTCCTGGTTTTGATGATTCTTTTTATAGTTCTTTTAGATTCTACTTGGTTGATTTCAGGCCTTAATTTGATTATTTCCTGCCTTCTACTCCTCTTGGGTATTAGCTTCTTTTTGTTCAAGAACTTTTAGGTATGCTGTTAAGCTGCTAGTATATGCTCTCTCCAGTTTCTTTTTGGAGGTATTCAGAGCTATGAGTTTTCCTCTTAACACTGGTTTCATTGTGTCCCATAGGTTTGGGTATGTTGTACTTTCATTTTGATTAAATTATGGGACGTCTTTAATTTCTTTCTTTATTTCCTTGACCAAGTTATCATTGAGTACAGCATTGTTCAGCTTCCATGTATATGCAGACTTTCTGTTGTTTTTGTTGCCATTGAAGACCAGCCTTATTCTGTAGTGATCTGATAGGGGGCATGGGATTATTTCAATCTTCTTATATCTGCTGAGGTTTGTTTTGTGACCAATTATATGATCAATTTTGGAGAATGTACCATGAGGTGCTGACAAGGTATATCCTTTTGATGTAGGATGAAATGTTCTATAGATATCTGTTAAATCCATTTGTTTCAAAACATCTGTGAGTTTCACTGTGTCTCTGTTTAGTTTGTGTTTTCAATATCTATCCTTTGATGATAGTGGGGTGTTGAAGTCTCCCACTACTATTGTGTGAGGTACAATGTGTGCTTTGAGCTTTAGTAAAGTTTCTTTTATGAATGTGGGAGCTCTTGCATTTGGGGCATAGATGTTCAGAATTGAGAGTTCTTCTTGGTAGAGTTTTCCTTTGATGAGTATGAAGTGTCCTTCCTTATCTTTTTTGATGACTTTTGGTTGAAAGTCAATTTTATCTGAAATTAGAGTGGCTACTCCAGACTGTTTCTTGGGGCCATTTGCTTGGAAAATTGTTTTCCAGCCCTTTACTCTGAGGTAGTGTTTGTCTTTCACACGGAGGTGCATTTCTTGGATGCAGCAAAATGCTGGGTCCTGTTTATGGATCCAGTCTCTCACTTCATGTCTTTTTATCGGGGAATTGGATCCATTGATGTTACGAGATATTAAGGAATAGTGATTGTTGCTTCCTGTTATTTTCAATGTTGTTTTTATGTTTGTGTGTCTATTTTTTTTTTTTTTTTGAGTTTGTTGAAAGATTACTTTCTTGCTTTTTCTTGGGTGTAGTTTCCCTCCTTGAGTTGGAGTTTTCCATCTATTATTCCTTGTGGGGCTGGGTTTGTGGAAACATACTGTGCAAATTTAGATTTGTCATCAAATATTTTGGTTTCACTATCTATGGTTATTGAGAGTTATGCTGGGTATAGCAGCCTGGGCTGGAATTTGTGTTCTCTTAGGGTCTGTATGAGCTCTGCCCAGGATCTTCTAGCTTTCATAGTCTCTGGTGAGAAGTCTGGTAAAATTCTGATAAGTCTGCCTTTGTATGTTACCTGCCTTTTTTCCCTTACTGCTTTTAATATTCTTTCCTTATTTTGTGTATTTGGTGTTTTGACTATAAAGTGATGGGCAGAATTTCTTTTCTGGTCCAGTCTATTTGGCGTTCTGTAGGCTTCTTGTACATTTATACTCATCTTTCTTTAGGTTAGGGAAGTTTTATTCTATTTACTGGTCTTTTAAGTTGGGAATCTTCACTCTCTTCTATACCTATTATCCTCAGGTTCTGTCTTCTCATTGTATCCTGGATATCTTGGATGTTTTGGGTTAGGAGTTTTTGCTTTTTGCATTTTCTTTGACTCTTATGTCAGTGTTTTCTATGGTATCTTCTGCACCTGAGATTCTCTCTTCCATCTCTTGTATTCTGTTGGTGATGCTTGCATCTATGACTCCTGATCTCTTTCCTAGGTTTTCTAACTCCAGGGTTGTCTCCCTTTGTGATTTCTTTAATGTTTCTATTTCTGTTTTTAGGTTCCAGATGGTTTTGTTCATTTCCTTCATCTGTTTGATTGTGTTTTCCTGTAATTCTGCCCATTTGATTGTGTTTTCCTATAATTCTTTAAGGGATTTTTCTGTTTCCTCTTTAAGTGCTTCTAGTTGTTTACCTGTGTTGTCTTGTATTTCTTTAAGGGAGTTATTTATTTCCTTCTTAAAATCTTCTGTCATCCTCTTGAGATGTGATTTTAAGTCTGAGTCTTGTTTTTCTGGTGTGTTGGGGTATCTGGGGCTTGCTGTGGTGTGAGAGCTGGGTTCTGATGATGCCAAGTATCCTTGGTTTCTGTTCCTTTTGTTCTTGCCCATGCCATTCACCATCTGGTTATCTCTGGTGTTAGCTGGTCTTACTCTCTCTGACTGTGGCTTGTCTTTCCTGCAAGCCTAGGTGTCAATATTCCTTGAAGACCACTTCTCTTTGAGAGGAATTTGCATTTGGAGAGCTGTGGTACAGGGTCAGCTCTTGGGTGCAGACAGAAACAAAAGGGATCTAGTCCCCAGCTGTCCCTTGTTTCCTGTGTCCTGATGGCTCTGCAAGGGTCCCTCTGGATCCAGTGAATTTGAACAGAAGTGATGGTCTTGCCTGTGTTTGGAAGTGTGTCGGCACTCCTGGGATACCAGCTCTCTCCTGGCACTATTTGAGTATAGAGCCCTGTGTCACAGGATCTGCTCTGCAGCCACTCAAAGAAACCAGAAGTCCACTCCTCAGTCTCTGTATCCTGGGTATTCCAGGTGGGTCCCTTTGAGCAGACAGGCTTGCCCGTACTCTTGGGAGGCTATCTTTCTCCCAGCATTATTTGGCTATAGAGCCCTGGTGGCCCAGGCAGAGGATTCCTGCCACAGATGGAAACTGGAAGGTTCCTTTTTCCCAGATGTTCCTCAGTCCCTGTGTCCTAAGGATTCCTGGCGAGTCCTGCTGAGTCCTCTTATCTCCTTTCACAGGCTTTTCCACACTCCTCCACAGATAGACTTTTTAATGTGACAGGCAAAAATTATGTTGTCATAATGGTGACTTGTGATGTCAAAGTCTAGCATTGTCACATCATAAAAGGATATTTTGATGTTAAAATGAAGAATTTTAAGTCAATAATGGGACTTGCAATACCACAATGGAGCAGTGTGTTATCACAATGCTAAATTCTGATCTCACGACAGGCATTGTGACATCACAATGGATTTTATGTTGTCACAATGGAGAGCTATAAATGTAAAACTGAGCATTGTGTTGTGTTAAATGAAATATTTTGATGTCACAATATAGAGATAACAGGGCTTTGTGATGTCACAGTGGGGTATTGTGTTGTCAAAATGGGGAATGTAATGTTATAAGGAAGAATTATGTTAGGAAGTGAAGCATTATTATATCACTATACTACATTATGTTGTCACAGTGGGACATTATGAGAATCCTGCTGAAAATCTTAGTACTATGATGTTACAATTCAGCATTATGGCATCATAATGAAGAATTATGGTGCCTTAATGAGGTATTGTGGTGTCACAATGGTGAACTGTAACATCACAAAGGAGAATCTCGATGCCACAATGGGGAATTTTCATGACAATTAAACACTGTTTGGTCATAACTGGACATTTTGAAGGCACAATTGAGCACTGGTTGTCACAATTCAGCATTGTGGTGATAGAATGGAGAACTGTGATCTCTCAATGGGAGCATTATGATGTCACAAAGAGGAAGCTTATTTCACCTGGAAAGCATAAGGATGATGAGATGTTTCATTGTGATCATACAGTAATGTCGAAGTGAATTATTGTGATGTCAGAAAAGAGAACTATTATTTACAGTGGACAGTTGTAAGAACTGTGTCACAATAAAGCACTATGGAGTAACATAGTATTGTGATGCTATGATTTAGCATTATAATGCTATATATCATTCGAGAAAATTCCAGAATACCATCCTTAAGTGAATTAGGTATATAAGTAGTCCTTTATTTAACATGCTCCTGACACAGAGAACTCTCACCCCACCCCCAATAAGCAAGGCATGGCAAGGTTTTTAAAGTCAAGAAGTCTATATCAAGTCACACCAGCTGCAGGCTCAAGGGTATGGTTGTCTGTCTGTCTCTCTGTCTGTCTGTCTATCATCTATCTACTTCACAGAATCCTTTCTCAGGAGGAAGGAGGAACCCTTTGATCAATAAGATATCTTACAAGTGTCATTTCCCAGAAGAGAGAACCATTTGTTTACACATAGGCTGTGGCTCCAAGGGGAAGAAGGAGTAGGGTCAGGTCAACCTGACCTCTCCTAAGCCATTTCATTCCCCACTTCTTTCAGTAACTTTCAAATCTTTGATTCTTATCAAGGGGTAAATATTGGGTCCTTTTCTCTTACGGATTTTAAGACACTGTTGACTACACAAGGTCCTGCTACAAGCCTTGTGAGGAGGAGGGTGAGGTTAGTAATAGGGACTGTGAGCCAAGGGTTCTGGTCAAACTTTTTATAGAACTGGCAATTATTTGACTCATGCTTCTCCTGTCTTTAATGTAGATTGCCTCTAACCTTTTGTAAAGTCTCCTTAATAACTCCTGACTAATTCACTAAAAGATGTCCAAGAGCCTCTTGGAGAATGATCCTGGAGTTCAGCAAGATACAGCACCCTGTTCTGTCTGAGAATGTGCCATGTCTTTTTTTTCCTGGATACAAGTTAGTTGTGGAGGAAGTTTTGGGGTCAGGAAAGGTTATAGATAATATAGTAAAACAGCACCACAGGCTGCTGGGCCACCTGATCTACCACCCAGTTTCCTTTACCTCAAAGTGTTAGTCATTTGATTGGCTCTTACAGTATATAACAGCCACCTTTTTGGAAAGCCAGATGGCTTTACAGAGAGTTAGAGTTAGGTCATTCCTTGTGAATCATGACCTGAACATGAAATGTGACAAAAACATATCCCACTGTCTATATAAATGGTCACTTGTTTGCTCCCTACCTACCCAGAGCTTGGGCAAATGTAATCAGTTCTGCCTTTGACATCTCATTAGGTCACCACTCCAACAGGTCAACACCTGCTTTAAGCCAGGAAGTATCGCTGAGATCCTAGCGGCTAGTCTGGGAAATGTCCAGCAGATTTTCAGTCATGGAAAGGGGCTTCAGATCTATCATCAGGCATTAGTGTCTCTGGGTTAAGGCTCTGAATGGCAGTGAAGGTGAGGCAGAGCTGGCACAATATCGTTTTAATATTGAGTGAGTCAGGCATTTGACATCCATCAGTCATTTACCTCCTGCAGGAGAGTCTTGATATTGGGGGTGGGTTAGGGGTGGCAGGGAGTCAATAGGATCCAATCTTAGTTTGAGTTGGGCTTGTCAGCATTTTATACCATCATGGTGGTTATGGCTATGGCCCTATGGCAAGCAAGCCTCCCAAGGCCACCAGATCTATCCAAGGGCTTGATTAATATGTCGTGGGCCTCTACCAGGTCTCATTGTCTAAGATAGAATGTGCTTTCCAATACCTTAAGTCTCATGGAGGAAAAGACCAAACAGCTTAGTAACATGGAGTAAAGCTAAGGCAAGGGCTCTGGTTAGGGCTCACTTTAAAACTTGGAAAACCTGTTATTGTATCTCTGTCCAAATGAACCACTATTCACCTACTGTTGATGACTAGAGAGGTGGAACTCTTTTGGCAAACTCTGGAATCCGAGCCTTCAGTATCCAACCACCCCTGGGAATTTCTATAACTGTTTCTTGTTCTGGGGCATGGAGACCCAAAAGAATGATCTCCTTCTGAGTTGCACTGAAAGTCTTCCTCCCTTGTGTGAGCTTGTACTCCAAGTAGGAAACTTCTCTTTGGCAGAGTTGGGCCTTCTTTATAGAGACCCAATACTCCAATATCTGGGACAGGAACAAGTTTTTTGGTGTCTTTTAAACAAGTGGCTGAGTTGGCCACTCCCAACAAAAGATCATCTACATGCTGTAGCAGAGTCGAGTCAGCATGGGACACCCTAAGCTCTATCAAGTTCTTCTCCAACAATTCCCAGAAGAAAGGAAGGGAAATTTTAAGTCCTTAGAATTATCGTGCCGAGGTTACCTGGTTTGTCTCACCAAACATTGAATCAGTCCACTCAAAGACAAATATGGGCTGGCATACCAGACCCAGGGTGGTAGAGTTAAAAAGAAAGTCTCCTTCCAAGTCCAGAACTGAATAAACCTGATGATCTGATGGAAAAGGCCAAGCAGAGTGTATGGGTTTGAAATAATAGTATAAGTAATCTCTGTTACTTATTAACCTTCTCATGATACTGGATGAATGAATAATCTGAAGTTCCTGGCTTGTGGACTGATTGGAAAGGTACATTCTAAGCAGACTGGCATGGGATGAAGATGCATGCTTCCAACAGTCTCTTGACATGTATATGTTGTCAGGAGATGAATGGGGAATTCTCTAGTCTAGCCTTTTGGTTCATGGGATATTGTCAGACTCATATTGGTATCTCTGTAGCCAAGAGACTCACCATGACTCATGGGTAGTATGCTATCAAGCCTGGAGGGTTTGTCTACCCATTCCTTAGGAAGCCATTACTTAGCCATCACTGAACCTGGACATAATAACTCTAAGAATTTAAAATTTCACTCCCACTCTTCTGGGAGCTGATATAGCTCATAGTGTCCCACCCTGACTCTGCTCTAGCATATAAATAAGTTTCAAAGCAGGTCCCAGGATCAGGGTTGTTTCCTCTGTGAAACCTGGAAGAGCTAGGAGGTATTCTTCTGACAGAGAGTCGTTAGACTGAGTTGGAAATTTTAGTCTACTGGGATGTAAAGCTGATGGTAGTTGTATTGGTGTCCTACTGCTATGAAGTGACACAATAACCATGGTAACTCTTAAAAAGGACAGTTGGGGCTGGCCTACAGTTTCAGAGGTTTAACCCATTATCATCATGGTTGGAAGCTTGGCAGCATACAGTTAGACATGGTGCTAGAGAGGTAGCTGAGAGTTCTATATCTGAATTGGCAGGCAGCAAAGAGAGACTGGGCCTTGCTTAAGCATGGAAACCCCAACGCCCATCCCTAGTGATACACTTTCTCCAACAAGACCACACCTACTCCAACAAGGCCAAACCTCCTAATGCCTGTCAACTAGTGCCACTCTCTAATAACCAAGTGTTGAAATATGTGGAGCCTATGGAGTGTTAGTGCCAGAACCTAACTAACTTACCCAGCCTGAGTGACCTGACTATGATGGGAAAGAATGTCAGTCAGGCTGGGTCAGAGGAGTCTCAGCAAGACTGAGGTTGTGACAAGTTTATTTCAAGCAATCAGACTTTATATACTTTTATCAGAAACAAAATACAGTGGTGGTTTCCAGGAAGAATACGATTGTAGTTGGCAAGATACAATGACGTTTGCAAGTTACACATGGTATTCAACATTAATGTTTAGGATTAATTGTCCTGTCATGCCTCTTTATGTTCTGCCGACTTCAAGAGAACATGGACAGCCTGAATGCTTCACTGCCTGAGGGAGTGCCTCAGTTTCTCAGAAACTCAAAGGCACATGGTGCCCCAAGGGCCACCGACTCTAATCTGAAAACCTTATGGCATATGCCTCTCAAGGCAGCTAGACCAAGCCAACTCCATGATTCCCTTCAATAGGAGCCATTCCTATTCAAACCTAATTTTTTAAAAAGATCTCTGCCAGAAGAGGAAAAGAAGAGTCTGGATCTACTATAAAGGAGTCATCTCCTTGTGGCAGGAGCTGATTGTCTTTTCAGGGTGCGAGACTATAATAGTCCTTAAGTGTGCTGGTATCCCCCTGAACTGGCATTTGGTTATTTCTTTGTAACTATAGCCCAAAAACTTAACAGAGTAGACTCTAAATGATGTTGTGATCAATGCCTCCTAGAGGCCTAAGAGGTCATAGTCTGGGCCTCTTCATTCCGATTTGCTGTCCATTTCCCTCATAGCAGGGAGGATCAGTGCTTTCTTGGGTTTGGGGACATTCCATCTGCTAGTAGCCCTTTTCTTTACAGTAAGTTCATTGATCTTTCCATCCTCCCTGTTTTTCTTTCTGTTGTTATTGTTAGTATGTTTGTTGGGGTGGGGGGTCTTTTTTGGGTGTGGTCAGTTGAAGCTTCAGGATAAGCTGCTTGAAAAGTAGCCATCATAATTTTGACCTTCCAGCATGTGGTTCAGTCAGCAGCCACAGCAGCCTATTTATGTCTCTCAGTATCTTGATTATTGAAGACTGTCTAGGCTGCCCCTATGAGTTAGAACATATTCATACCTGTAAAACCCTCAAACTTTTCATCGTTTTGAAAACTTTTCATCCTTTTTGAGGATATAAGGAACTGACTGAGAGACAAAGGTCAGATGCCTGAGGACTGCTGGGGCATTCTGCTGACCCTTGCAGAACCTTAGGGACTTTTACATGTTAGTAGATTTTTCAGGTTGTACGCCATATCCCATTCTTAAGGTATTGATAATAAATGATGTGCTTGGGAATTGGCAGTCCCAATTGGGGTATTTGAATGAAAAGACTCCCTCAAAATTAAGTTTATGAGCATCCATTTTGGCTGTTGAGGCCAAGAAAACCTTCTTTGCCTCTCCCCAATATACTCTCATTCCTCTGAAGTAAACAAGGTTAGATCAATGCTAGCAGTCATCCAAAGTGGGGCAGCGGATGTGGAGGATAGATTGGGAATTGTGGTTAGGGTTTAGGGTGTATCAAGAAGAGGGATTAGGGATTTTCCAGTAGAGAGATCAGAAGTAGAAAGAGAACACCAGAAAGGAGCTCAAACTTGGGAGAAGGAGGTACTTCCTGCAGTGGAAGGACAAATGATGGGGTCTGATGCAGGTCTGGGATGTGATGGGATCTTAAGCAGAGGGCTACTAGGATTGAAGGGCAGTGGATAAAAGAAAGTGAGCTATATCCGCATAAGGAAGGTTGTGAGGGTGGCAGAGAAGTTGTAGAGAAAACGGGCTAGATGGATAGAGAGGGATCTGGGAGGTAGAGAAGTCTGAGACTGAAGAGGACAAGGATGGCCCTAGGAAAGACAGTGCTGGGGAGGACGCTGTAGATTATAAGGAGAAAAAGGAAGCAAGGGGATCTTTGGTATCATAAATAAAGGCACCAGACTGGTAGGGGGGCAGCAAGAGGGTAACAAGACAGTAAAATAATTCCCGAGAGCACAGAGTGTAAACCAGGTGGGGAAGTTTAACTATTAATCAATGTAAGGGATCAGGGTGTCCTGGGGTTCCCATGACCTTAAACCCAACTGCTTGGATGACAGCCAGTAAACTTCACAAAAGGTACGCAGTTTTTCTTTTATGAGAGTAACACTGTAATCATCCCCAAACCCCAAGGAAAGTTTTTCAGCACGTATTGAAGTGGGGAGAGTGCTGAATAACTGATCCCTGTGTTAAAAAGATTTATATGACTTGGTGCAGTATAGGATTAAAAGGACAGAGGCAGCAAGAATAGATAAGAGGTCACCTTATTTGTGGCCAGCATGGCTTGTGGTGCTAGGACAAGCAAATGAGTGAGCCAGAGAGAAAAAACCCTGAGTGAGCTTGTGTTATTGGAGAATTCTCATCCCAGGAAGGGGAAAAGAAGCCAGGTGATGGCACAGTGATCTGTAGACAATGAACAGAATGGACAACAGACAATTACAGATGGCACCGTTCACTGCAACTGTTAATATAATTTCTGAAAGGGATCAACTCCTCTCAGGCAACAGAGGTGATGAGGGTAGTGGGTCTCTCCATAAAAGTAACAAAAAGAAACAACACCCATAACAAAGGGCATTCTCTGGGCAGAACCTGACCAGAAGGCATCCAGTCATTCACATAACAATCTGGTCGGCCATCCATTCAAAACCCAGCTCTCCCAATACTTGGGGGGGGGGGGGGGGAATTGAAACCAAATCTATCTTGTATTCATAAAACACCAAGTAGATACCAGGTCTTGTAAACTGGCAGTTTAATGTAAAGCCAATGACAGGGAAGGTCCCACATCAGCAGCACCGTTTCCAAACCCGACTCAAAATTGAATTCAATGTCTAGGCTTACCTTCTAGGCAATTCAGAAGGACTCCAACTGTTCTGGTATCTGGGAACACAGCAGGCATTTCAGACCTTTCCAGAGTTAGCAAAGAAGATGAAGGAGACTCTAGAACACCTTCACCCTGGGTAGGAACTCCATTGAAACCTTCACCCTGGGTAGGAAGGCCTGGAGTGAGGCTGAGTCCTAAGTGGTGTGGAAAATCTCACTGGAGCCTCCAATTTTGACATGGATCACACAAGAAAGTTACTGACCACCACACTCATCAGGCTAATTAAATTTATAGACAGTTCTTTATTTAAGTCTTAGATCAAAAGCAGGCTCCTTCCCACAAGAAACCCTCAGACCCAAGGCAGGGTAGGGATTTTAAAGTCAAAAAGGCTGCAGTTGAGGCCTGCATGCATGCTCACATGCAGGGTGAGGGGTTTGTTTTGGTTTGGGGTTTTATTTTTCCCAGCAGGGAACAAGGAACCCTTTGACCTATAATACATCTTACAAACATCATTTCTCAGGAATAATGTCATAATGAAGTATTGAGGAACCCTAATGAGGGATTGTGATATCACAAGTAATTGCGTGTCAAAATGGAGCACTGTATATCACAATGGCTTAGTATGATTTACAGTGGGAAAATAGGGTAATTTTTTTTGTCAAAATAGGGTAATTTTCATGACAACTGGGTATTATGTTGTTACACTAGTGCATTTTGGGGTCACAATTGAGCACTACATTGACACAATTCCGTTTGTGATGCCACATAAAGAGTCGTGATGTCTCCGTGTAGCATATAACTATGATGTTTTAACTATGTTAGGATATTTTGATGTGGCACCCAAGCCCTGTGGCCTAGAGCAAACAGGCACCACTAAGATAAACAAATACATGGTAGAGAAGAGGGAAAGATAGAAAAACAAAACAGTATGTGTAGTATGCCAAAAGACAGAACTGGAGGCATGATGGTGGTGGCAGGTGAGAGAGAGGGCTGGTGAACATGCTCTCATTGCCCAGTAGGCTTAGCAAGATGGTGTACAACAGCCTGGACCTTATGCAGCTGCAGACTCAGCTCCCAAACCGGCCACCAGGCTGGGAATCCCCCTGGCTCTGGGCAATGACTGAGGCCTCTTCTTGGTTGATGGTTTCTGCTGTGAATACAGGTGAAGAAAGACTCATCCTCAATGGACTTGCTTTTTTGCTTTGGGGGAGGTGTCATGGAGGAGGGGGCAGACATGGGAAAACTGAGAAGTGAGCATTACTAGAGTTCACAATGTGAGATTCCCAAATAATTAAAACAAAATTTTTTAATCACACACACAAAAAGGAATTGTGATGTCTCAATGTAGAATTGTAATATCATGATGGAGCACTACAATGTCACAGCATAGAATTGAGGTGTCATAATAGGGTATTGTGAGATCACAATGGGGAATTGTGATGTCAGAGCAGAGCATTGTAATAACACAATAAAGAACTGCAGTAGGTTAGCAAGACATTGTGATGTCAAAATGGCAAATTATAATACCATAATGAGTCATTATGATGTCACAATGGGACATTTTCATATCATAATCTGGTATTGTCATGATAAAAAATTTTTGATGACAAAATTGAGCATTGTGACATTATAGTTAAGCATTTTGTTGCCACAATGGAGAATTGTAATGTCATACTATGACACCAATTGCACAATGGAGCATTACAATGTTATAAGGGAGAATTACTATGTCACGACATAAAATTTTTGTATCACAATGAGGCATTTTAACAAATGGAGAATTGTGATTTCCTTTCGTCATTGAATGTCAGATTGTTACAAAGAATTGTGATGACAAAACTGTGTTTGTAAAGTCAAATCAATTATTATAGTGTAATAATGGGATTTAATTGATGATCTCACAGTAAGAAATTATAATATCACAGTAGAGCACTATGATGTCACATGGTGCATTTTTACACAAAAGTGATTCATTATAATAAACAAAGAGGCATTGTGGTGTCACAGTCAGGCAGTATAATGTCACAACAGAAAGCTATGATGTCACAATGATCCTTTTTTTTAAAGCTATGTCTTACTACATAGACCAGACTGACCTCAAACTCACAGGGATCTGCTTGCTTCTGCCTCCCAAGTACTGGGGGTTAAAGGCATTCCCAGCACAATGGAGCTTTTTGATGTCACCTTATTATGAAACAAAGGAGCAACTGTGATATTGGAACACAGTGACGTCATAATGGAGAACTGTATGTCACAATGGGTCAGTTTTGTTAGGCTAGTCTACTTTCCTGGCCAAGATGTAGTCACCTAAGACACCTAGATGGATGACCCAGTGGGAATCAGCCCCTTTGGGGAAGTGGAAACTTAAAGTTCTGTGCTTCTCAGAAGTCGTATGACCCTTATTTCAGTAGATCAACTTGACCAGAGCGTGCTGATTTTTGAGTGACCAGAAATCTCTTATAACGCTTTTGCTTACAACAGTAGCTTTAGCTTTCAGCAGTTCCTTCTCCCCACCCCCCTACCCCCAGCCCCCAATGCTTTCTCATGACTCTTCTACCCAAATGAAACCACCCCATTAAAAACTCAAACTTACTTTAGGCAGGGCTGCTCTCCCTTCTCTTGGAGACAGCCTGGCAGTTTGTGCCTCAATAAAACTTTGCTCTTTGGCCTCAGTGTATCTCTGGTGGTCTCATTCTCTTGTTAAGCCTAATAATTGTGTTGTCCCAATGATGCACTGAGGTATCAAAAGGAATTATTTAGTGTCACAAAGGATCACAATCTAGTTTTGTTATGCTTCAAGCAAGTGTTGTCATGTCACAATGGTGCTTTGTGCTGTCACTGTGGCATTTGCAGAAACTGTTCCATTTGTTATAAGAGGAATGTATGTCATTGCCTGGTGGGAAATTCTGAAGATACTTGTTGAATCCAATTGGTTTGTGGGCATAATTTAGCTCTGACTTCTTTGCTGATTTTTATTTTGAAAAACGTATCTAAAGATGAGAGTGGAGTAGTAAAGTCTCTCAATATTAATTTGTCAGTGCTGAGCTGATCTTTTTTGAAACTGGATGTTCAAACATTTTTGCATATGTATTTATAATTGTAACATCTTCATGATTAATTATTCTCTTAGTTAATGTGGAATCGCCTTTTTTATCTGTTCTGACTAGTCTGAAAGCTACTTAACCAGGTAGAAGAATCGTCATACCTCTTCATATCTTCCAATTGGCTGGTAGGCTGAGCTCTATGCTTGAACTTTCTCTTATACACATATATGTGTGTGTATGTACATACATATGCATGTTGTATACATAATATATATGTATGTATGTATCTGTGAGGTGTGTTTTATGGAGACAACAGACAACTGGGTGTTGTTTGGGGTGTGTTTGTTTATTTTAAATCCAATCTGCATCTTTTAAGTAGTGCACTGAAGCCCTTTATATTAAAGGTTAATTATTGATAATTTTGTCATTTTTTATGACTTAGTTTATTACAGGTCTTGTTTGTTGGGTTATTAGTCATTCTTTTCTCTGCTCACTTCTTAAAAATAGGATATATGGGGGTTTGTTGGTTTGCTTTATTGGACATGATGGAATTCTTCCTGGCCATCCTCTATTCATGTCCTTTCATGAAAAGTATCTTCCTATGTTCTTGGATGAGTCTATCTTCAGTATAGTGACCCTTAAATAATTTCTACTGTTCCAACTTGCTTGTCATATTGTCTTAATTTGTTCTTATCTTCAAATGTTCTTATTTCGCCATCAATTCATTTTTGCCTTTTCTTGTTTGTTTGTTTTTGAAACATGGTCTCTCAACATAACCCTGGCTGTCCTGAAACTATGTAGACCAGGTTGGTCTTGAAATTATAGAGCTCCACCTGCCTCTGCCTCCCAAGTGCTAGGGTTAAAGGTGTACCACCGCCTTCTTCATCGATTTTTCAGAGGCAACTTTTCAAAGTATAGCAATCTTGATTGACAGTTATTTCCTTCCAGGCCCTAAATACATTATTCCATGACTTCTCAGTTCTTGTTCTCATGCTTCCTTCATGATTTCTTCATGTTCCATTCATTATTCAATAGCCTGTTGCTCAATATCCATAATTTTGTGTACATTTTATAATTTCTCTTGCTGTTATTTTGTAGTTTTATTCCATTCTGGTCAAATGTAATGCAAGAAATTATTTCTATTGGTCTATATTTGTTGATGCTTACTTTGTGACCTTTTAAATGATCTACTTTAGATAAAGTTCCATAGATTTTGAGAAGAATGTATATTCTGTAGTGTTCAGTTGGAGTAGTCTGTAGATTTCTGTTAGATCTATTTGATCACTGATACCACTTAACTCAGATGATGTTCTGCCTAATTTTTATTGAACTGGTTTTTGTATAGTGAGAATGGGGTGTGTACATCACTCACTCAACATTATTGTATTGGTAGCAATCTATGTGTCTACATTTAACAGTATTTGTTTATAAGATTGGGTGCAACATGTTAGGTTTGTACATGCTTAAAATTGTAATGTCCTCTGGTGGATTGATTCCTTAGTCAGTATGCATGAAGTGACTTTTTCCCTCTTCTGACTGATTTGGAAGTTTATTTTGTCATGTGTTAGAACACTTATGCCTGCTTATTATTCCCTAGTTCCATTTGTTAGGAATAACTTTTTCATCATTGCACCTTTATGTTTCTATTTTTCTTGGGTGGTAAGATGTATTGTAGGAAGCACAAATAGATCCTGTTTTTAATTAATGTGACTTTTGCTTGGAGAATTTATACCATTAATATTCAAATTAATTATCAAAAAATATATATTAATTACTGTCATTTTGTTGATTTGTTCCTTTTGGTGTTTTCCTGTTGAGAACTTTTGGTGATGCTTCTAGGAATTTGGCATTTGACAAAGGCTCAGACAAGGAAGTAGGCTTAGATAAGAATATCAAAAACAGAGACCATTGGGCTTTGTTTACTACTTTGCTGAATTACTACCTTATGTGATCTCTTTACTTACTACTTTACTTAAGTGCTATCTTGTGTGATCTTCTTGTTTACTACTTCACTTAATTGCTTTGTCTTTGATCTAAGAACTGACTTGGGGTTTTGGATATACCTAGAATGATATAAAAGCAAACTGGAGAGAACTAAACCCCAGCATTGGCTGGAGTCATGTTCTAGTGTTGTCCAATTGTTTTTCTTCTTCTTAAATCCTCACTCCCTCCCTTGAGACCCTGCTCACTGACTGAGCTGGCTTGGTCATTTTCTTATTTTTCATATGCTTAGCTACTATTATAATATGCTTTAATTTTTCCTATAGCCTAATAAATGTGCTTATCTTTCTCTGCAATCCAAAAGATACATTCAAGTATCTCCTGTAGAGTTGATTTAGTACTCATGCCTTCTTTGGGGCTAATTTATCATAGAAAAACTTTCTTTCTCCTTCAATTGTGACAGCTTTGCTGTGTATAGTAATCCATACTGGCAATTGTTGACTTTCAAAGCTTCATCGTTTCATCCCAGGTCTTCTAAACTTTTAGCTTTTAAAGTTTCTGTACATAGTTAACTGGACCTATCCAACCCAGGAGAGATAAGTTCTCTTGGAAGACATAAACTGGAAAACAAAATGCTCAGCGCCGGGTACGGATATCTCTCTTGGAACTGTTGGCCAAGTGGGCCCAAGAGACCCACACATAGCCAGTTTTCATAATGTTGGAAAATATTATTCAAGCTTCTAGGAAAGAAAAGTTACTAACAGTGCTATGGAGATGTAAATCTTATGAACTACAACAATGACTAGTCTAGCAAGATATGCCAAACAGTGCAATATCTTGGGAGTAGCCAACAGCTGTCTGATTTGATTTAAGGTCTGCTTGGTAAGAGAGAACTCAGGCCTGATACTCTAAACCTATAAAACCAAGCAAGGAACCTACTGAACTACTATTTTGCTAAACTGATATAGTATCCAATTGACTTCTAAATGCTTATCCATATACTCATAGGTGAGTTCAGCTCTCACCTTCTCATCAAAGAAGCTTTTTGCAGAAGATGGAGGCCATTTCAGAGAACCACAACTGGTCAAAGTGTACGGAATAAGTGATTGTGGAGTTCCCATCCCCACGTGGTATATCTGTAATATCTGTAACACAACCCCTTAAGAGAAACATCATAGAAGCTTAGAGAACATCATAGAAGAGGTAGCAGAAAGACCATAGGGTTAAAAAGAGTATTGGAAAACATTGTCTTATAGATATGACTGAGATGTTACAACCATGAACTCCCAACAATATGGTTAAATGCACAAGACCACCATAGTCAACTCTTCAGCACAGATGGGGTAAGGGCACAGAAGGTCCCACTCCTAGTTAAAGAGTTACAGATAGTTGATGACTTCTGAGTTTTCTTCAAGGAAAAGCTGCCTGATAGGCTGCTATGGTGGTTAGTTTTTACTTGACACAATCTGGAGTCATTTGGGAAGAGGGAACCTCAGTTAAGAAAATTCCCCCCAATATATTGACCTGTCGGTGAGCCTAACAGGCATTTTCTTGATTAATGATTGATGTAGAAGGGTCCAGCCCACTAGGGGCAATGCCACTACCAAGCTTGTGTTCACAGTTGTATATAGAAGGTGGACTGAGGAAGCCATGCAGAGCATGCCAGTAAGCAGCAATTGTCCGCGGTCTCTGCATCAGTTCCTGCCTCCAGATTCCTGCCTTAAGTTCTTGTCAAGACTTCCCTTCAAGATCTATTATGATCGGTATATGTAAGCTTAAATAAATCCTTTTTATCACCAAGTTGGTTTTGGCCATGGTGTTTTATCTCAGCAACAGAAACCCTAAATAAAATAGATGCCCATGCTCAAGTGGTCAGCTATACACTCAACTCAAGTACATATGAAAAACACTAATTGGTTCCTTCCCTCCCCCTCTGTCACACACACACACACACACACACACACACACACTACACTACACACCCAATTATAAAGGAGAAAGATGGGAATTTGAGATGAGAAAGTGGGACATGGGAGGAGGAGTAGGGAGGGTTGACTATGATGAAATTATGTGGTATCACATATGAAATTCTAAAACAAGATTCTCCTTCTCTGTTCATGATTGGTGAATTTGGCCTTGTCATAGTGTCCCGTGTACCTAGAATATTCTATTCATACTTTCTCACTAAACTACTTTTGTTATGGCTAAGTGCTCCACTTCCTCTGCCTTGTGTTTAAGACCAATGTTCTGGCTTCTCCTTGCTATTCATTCTGTTCATAAAGCTCTCCATGGAAATTTGTACTTGAAGTATTGAAATTTTCACTTTCAGCATTTCAATTTGTCTTTTTTTCAGGATGACTTTTTTACTGAATTCTACATTCATATCCTACATTGACTTCTTAGTTACACTTACTATTACTATGATGAAACACCATAACCAAAATCAAGTTAGGGAGGAAAGGGCTTACCCATGCTCATCCTTCCACGCCATAGTCCATCACTAAAGGAAGTCAGGAAAAGAATTCAAAGAGGGCAAAAATCTGGAGGGAGGAGCACGGTAGATGCCATGGAGGTGTTGCTTACTGGCTTGTTCCCCATGGCTTGCTCAGCTTGCTTGCTTGCTCTTTCTTTCTTTCTTTTCTTTTCTTTTCTTTTCTTTTTTTTTTTTTTTTTGATACTTTATTTACATTTCAAATGTTTCCCCCATTCCAGATCTCCCCTTTGGAACCTCCTTATTCCCTACCCTCCTCTCCTGCCTCTATGGTGATATTCCCCCAACCACCCACTCTTGACTTCCCTCCTTTTCATTCTCCTATATTGGGGCATCTAACACCCTCAGGCCCAAGGGCCTCTCCCCCTGATGGCTAACAAGACCCCCCTCTGCCACATACGTGGTCAGTACCATAAGTCCCTCCATGTGTATTCTTTGGTTGGTGATCCAGTCTCCGGGAGCATCGGGAGGTCAGGCCAGTGGACACTGTTGCTCCCTCCATGGGGCTGAAAACTCCCTCAGCTTCTTCAGTCCCTTCTCCAACTCCTCCATCTGGGCCCTCACACTCAGCCCTATGGTTGCTGTGAAGTGACTCTTGGGTATTCCAAACTTTTGGGTTAATAACCACTTATCAGTGAGTCCAAACCATGTTCATTCTTTTGTGACTGTTACCTCGCTCAGGATGATATTTTCAAGTTCCAACCATCTGCCTAATAATTTCATGAAGTCATTGTTTTTAATAGCTGAGTAGTAT
>JADRCH010000087.1:11378297-11492179 GCA_019843965.1 Rhynchomys soricoides
TATACAACCCAGAACCACCAGCCCAGAGACAACCCTACCCTCAATGGGCTGGACCCTCCCACATCCATCACTAATTAAGAGAAGGCCATATAGGTGAATCTAATAGAGATATTTTCTCAATTGGGTTTCTTTTCTCTCTCATGACTCTAGCTTCTATTAAGTTGACACACAGCCATTGCAACTTCCTTATTTTATTGTGTTGTCTTATAATTCATCCAGCAGTTTATTTTGTGTCCTCTTATTTCTTTGAGCATACAGTTTTTCTTGTGAATTCTTTGTCTGGGATTTCATCTAAGTTACTCTCATTGGAAGCCTTTATGATGGGATTAATTATTTTGTGGGGAGATATGTTGCCTTGGTTTTTTTTTTGTTTTTTTGTTTGTTTTTGTTTTGTTTTTTTTTTAAAGCTTCCTGGGCTTTCTATATTAAAACACATGCATTTGGGGTAAGTCATTGACTGGAGTTTTAAAAATCACTCTTCCTTTCAGTGGAAGTTTGTGTCTGTTTTTGTTTAACAATGTTCAAGGGGATTAGGTTGTTTTTTTACAATGCTTAAGAGGATTGGGTTGAGATGTTGTGATGGTTTGTATATGCTTGGCCCAGGGAATGTCCCTATTAGGAGGTATGGCCTTGTTGGAGTAGGCGTATCACTGTGGGCATGGGCTTAAGACCCTCATCCTAACTGCCTGGAAGTTGGTCTTCCACTAGCAGTCTTCAGATGAAGATGTAGAACTCTCAGCTCTGCCTGCACCATGTCTGCCTGGACTCTGTCATGCTCCTGCCTTGATACTGGACTGAACCTCTGACCTGTAAGCCAGCCCCAATTAAATGCTGTTCTTTATAAGACTTGCCTTGGTCACAATGTCTGTTCACAGCAGTAAAACCCTAAGACAGATGTCTTTTGCTACACTGATGTTTGGGACATCTTCAATTTCTAGTACTCCTTTGAAAGTACCATACTGTCTACAAAACAATTATGGTATAGACACCATATGCAAACATAGTACTAGTCAAATAACCATTACCTTATAAATGTTGGTTATTTTGGGAAGTAAGGGAACACTGAGAGTGCTGTGCACATTGATGGATAAAGGAGGAAGCCCAGTACAACTAGAAATAGAGGGAAAAGTAATGTGAGGGGAGGAGGAAGTCTGCATAGAGATATTAAAAGAAAAGAAATAAAGAAATACAATCAGATAAGCTAAAATGGTCCCAGATCTCAGGAGGCTTCGACATGGAAAATACCAGGAAACACTCTATGGAGTCAGATTCACACTGCAGTGCCTCAGAGAGCAAGGTCACAATGTCAAATAGAAGTAGAGGTGAGGGTTATCAGTGGGTTTCACAGGCATGCAGCACAGGTCACCAAATAGTAACATTGGAAGTCCCAGAGAGAGAAAGTCTGGGGCTACCTGTGGTGCCAACAGGCACACAGCACACATACTCAGATGGAGGTATTCATGTACCAGAGAAAGGGAACGTGAGGAGGGGACACCAGTTGGATAAGCAGGCACCTAAGTAGGTCACCAGATGCAAGCATTAGAATCCCAGATGGAAAGAAAGGATGGCTACCTGTGGGGTAAGCAAGTGACTCACTGCAGGTCCTCAGATAGCCAAGATAGCCTCAAGGTTTTAAAGAAGAAAAATTTTATTCCAATGATTGCCAAATTTATTTTTTGCAGTCAGACCTCCACTATGAATCACAGACACAAATATCTAACTGTCAAAAGAGGAAGTCAGGATCCCTGGACCTGGCATTACAGGCAGTTCTTGAAAATCTCAGTGTGGATTCAGGGAACCAAACAGGGGTCCTCTGTAAGAGCGAGTACGTGCTCTTAATGGCTGAGCCATCTTTTCAGCACCCCAAATGGCATTTCAATCTGGCATTTTCTCATTTAAAATTGAAAGACACATGCACACACGCACTCCTCTCCAATTCGGCCTTTCATTTTTTCCATGCTCTCAGCATTAGCTGACATAGTATATAGACTTCATCTGTGCAAGCGACCTCCCTGCCAACCACTTGAATGAATCTATATGAGGACACTCCTCACTGCTTCTAATATTATTTGATACATAGTATGCTCTCAATAGATATCTAGTGCATGAATTAAGCTGCCTAATCTTTCAGAATATTAGCATAAGAAAATATAGTAAATAATTCCAGCTTCTATGTGAGATTCATATAAGAAGCAATGTGAGGCTACTGGGAGCTATACAGGGGCAAAGGCTACTGAAGTAGCTTTGGTCGAGTGCTTGTCGGCAGGTATGAGGCCCTGCTGGATCCTTCATTGTGCAGGGGAAAAGCTGATGAAATGTCCTGAGAGTATGTGTGAGGAACTGAGCTGCACCCCACACTGTGAGACCCTGTTTCCACATGGCCACATTTCACCTTTCCATTCGACAATCTTTCAAATGGGCCTAAAATCTGAATATGTGTTTTGCTGCCTGCACTACAGGTTAAAGATCAAAAATCTTTTTCCTTCCTTCTATGGTGAAAGCCCATTTCCTAAGCTCTCTCCATCACAATTCTCACAAGAAAAAAAAGATGAAAAGCAATATTCCTTGATAAGTATAGTACTGTTAGCAACATTTCAGAAAGCATTTGAAAGATGCTCAAGTATTTTAGAATTCCGCAAAGAAGAATCATCTGTCAGCCTGAAAAAATGGAGCCAGGAAGAGCTGTATACAGAGGAGTGTCTGACTGAACTTTAACCCCCAGCTAAGTTTCAGGAGCTACTATAAATTTGATTTTTTTCCCACACAAATAAGAGTGATATTCATGCAGTTGAATATCTGTATCTTGGTACGTTCTGTACCAAGATCTATATTCTGTGCCAAGTTCCAAACAAAATGAGTGATTGGCAGTATCCCACTTTTGAGGTTAGGGATTGTGTCTTCATAACAGATAACAAGTTCCATGGAAGAGGGAAGGCTACCCGAGCTCAGGGACTTGTCTTCATAGCTTATCTGGCTGGACAGAAGAACTCTATCTTGCATAAATGCAGTTTGGAGAAAGGGTTCTCAAAGAGCAGTTTGAGCTTCCAAGGAGAAGAAAAGGAGTTGGCTACTTCGTGTGGCTCATGTGCTTCACTTATGAGAACATGCTAGAATGTTGCCTATGGCCAAGGCTGGCAGAGCTGAGTCTTAGGGGGATACCAGTAGGGAGAAGGGTCCTTGTTAAATAGGATAATAAGACAAATGTGTATTAAATGTTTATATTATTTCAGGCTTTGGAAAAAACATTAATAGGCACAGATTATCAAATTGCAAACTCATAATGACCCCATGAGATTAATACAACATTCAACAGATAAAGGAGGTTCAAAAAGTTTGTTTGGTGTTAGTGTTTATCAAATGCTAAAAGTGAGCATTCAGGATTAAAGAGTCTCTCGTTATCAAGCATGCCAAATCTGATGATGCATGCACAGATGTACAGTCATACATGAGACTTCCTGGCAGAGGCCACAAAGAGCCTTGCTTATAAGGCCACATTCACCAGTACATGTCACTAGACAAACTCAACAATATGAGATGCATTTTCAATGATTTTTGATTGGACATAGGTTGTGAGCCCCAAGGAATCCACTCTCACCTAGCTGAGGAGTAAAAGGCCCACATCTGATCTTTTGGAAATGAATGTTGCCATCTGGTGGACATCTGCTCAGGCTTTTTTTAAAAAAAAAAGTCCATGGTGTGGGGAGTAAAAGAGGAAAGGGCTATGAAATTTGAAATCAAGCTGTTCTCTTTCAGCCTCAGCTGTTTCAGCTTTAATTGTAGGACTCTTAAGTTTTACTGTGCAATTAAGTGAGGTATCAAATCACATGATGACTATCCATTGTTGGTCATCTGCCATACAAATGACACCTTTCCTTTGTTTTCAAGATCTTATTAAAGTCACTTTCATCAGCTAAATGTCCAGGTCCAGACAAGAAACCGGAAGCCAAAACAATAAAACTGTCATATGATCCACCTATACCATCCCTGGGCATGTGCCCAAAGGACTCTGTCTCCTACTACAATAATATTTGCACATCGGTGTTCATTGATGCTTTATTTATAACAGCTAGGAGATGGAGCTAGACTAGATGTCATCAACTGATGGGTGGATAATGAAAATGTGGTGCATACACAATGGAGTTTTATTTGAAATTTGGTGAAAAATGAATGGAACTGGAAAAAATTATACTGAGTGAAGCAACTCAAGCCCAGAAAGACAAACACCGCATATTCTCTCTGAAAAGATCAGAATCTGCACAAGAGACACTGTATTAGGGTTCTCTAGAGCCAAAAACTTATGAACTGTCTCTATATATTAAGGGGATTTATTGTAATGATTTATAGTCAATAGTCCAACTAACCCAACAATAGGCAGCTGTGAATGGGAAGTCCAAGAATCTAGTAGCTACTTCTCAGTCCCACAAGGCTAATTGTTTCAGCTGGTCTTCTGTATAAACTGGAATCATGAAGTAGTAGGTTCTAACAGGTGTGCTGGCAAGTAAGTGCAAGCAGAGTGAATCTTGTTTCTTCTACCATCTTTACATAGGCCTCCAGCAGAAGGTATGGCCCAGATTAAAGGTGTATACCACCATGCCTGGAACTTGCTGGATTTAGAACTTGCTCTGTCCTAGGCTGGCCTTGAACTCAGAAATCTGCTTGTGATTAAAGGCATATACTACCTTGCCTGGGCCTAAGCTTTATATGGCCACTATGCCTCAAGATCTGGACCAAAAGTATATGCCCTCCATTTCTGGATTGTAGTTCATTCTAGCTGTAGTCAAGCTGAAAACCAGGAATGGCCATCATACACACCAAGACTAAGTTCTCAATACAAATGAGATGTATTTGCCCAAGAAGGAGAAAGGGCAGGGAACAAGAGAAAAATACAGGTGCGGCCACTAGGGCTTCTGGGTATAATGTGTTTCTAGGTATTGGGAACGGATTCTTAGCAATGGGAATGGGCTAGAACAGGGCACTGAGAGGATCTACTGGAGGGAAGAAAGCAGGGTATTCTACCAGGATCTGCTAAATCACCTGGAAATTGGGGCAGAGAGTGAGGAGAAGCCACAGTAGGTGGACTGCTACAGAGTTGGAGGTTAGACTTGGGGACTGGACTTAGAGGAGTAAAGGGAGAGATGAAGATCAACAGTTGGCCTACCTGCTTACCTGGCTAGCGTGGCCTGTAGATTCCAGCAAATATCAGTTGGAATTGGGATCCCGAGATCAGTAGGGGGAAAGAAGTTTAGAGGAGTAGATCTGGGTAATCCCCTGGTGATAGGAACAGGGGAAGGAAGGAAGGCTGCAGCAGGTGGTCTGATACAGAGCTGGGGATAAAACTGCCCTGTTAGTTTAGGAAGATCTGATTGAGAGGAGTTGATCTGCAGCAAGCCTACTTGCTTCACTGACCAGAGTGCATATCGATTTCTTCTACATCTTAAAAATAGTAGCCATGTATGCTGGCATACTCCTTTAATCCCAGCACTAGAAAGATCTTTGTGAATTCAAGGCTAGCCTGATCTACATAGCAAGTCCCAGAACAGCCAGGGATACATAGTCAGACCTTGTTTTTAAAAAGAAACAAATAAAATCTAAAAATGAACTAAAACAATCACAATTCCCTAACGCTATATAATTATAAGCAATCTAACCACTCCTCCAAAAAAGCGTGCAGGGCATTTCCTGAATTACAAAAATGCACACCTGTTGATGGATTCAGTCATCTCTCATTTAAGACATGTACCCTATCCTTGTATTGCCTTCCTATACTGTAACTGTTTCTACTAGCCATTGCTTGCATCTCTGTTGGTTTGCCGTAACTATGGACCACCTTTCCTTCCTTAATTCATTAGATGGATGCTGAATTATAGTGATGAATCAGCATCATTGAAAAGACTGGTCATTATGATACTCCAAGTGAATCCCATCCAAAGCACAATGTTACAAGTTACCATTCCTTGTGGCTATAGGTGCTTCCTTCAGGCGTGGTCAAGGCTCCTTAGCTGTCACTCTTTTTTAATCCATGTACCACGGCCCACATCTGCTCAGTTCACAGTTCTCTTTCATTGCTTCCTGCCTCAGTCATTGTCTTTCTCTAACCATGAATCTTTTTGTTTTCTTGCTGGCTTGCTTGTTTTGAGATGGGGTCTTACAATGTAGCCCTGGCTGGCTTTGAACTTACAGAGATCTGCCTGCTTCTGCCTACCAAATGCTAGGATTAGAGGTGTGTGCTACCATGACCAGTTTAACACGGCATCTTGTGTACCACCATCAAGTCTCTTATCCTCACAGCTTAGGACAATATAAGACCAACCTTTACCCAAAGAAGACTCTTAAATGTTATTAATCCTTCAGTTTTACTGAATTTCATATCTCTGTTTCAGGCATTTCTGTACAACTGAGGTGTAACCAAATGGCCACAGAGTATTTTACTGTGTCAACAGTTCTCCAAGGGAATGTTTCAAGCTGAAGGATGTGGGGAAAGCGAGCCACTTATTCATTGCTAGTAGGAGTGCAAACTGGTACAGCCACTACAGAAATTGGTATGGCAGCTCCTCAAGAATCTAGGATCAGATCTACCTCAAGAGCCAGTTGTACCACCTTTTAGGCATATAACCAAAGTATTCTATATCCTACTACAGAGACTCTTGCTCAACCACGTTCATTGCAGCGCCATTCTTAACAGCTAGAAATTGGAAACACCCTTGATGTCCATCAACTACTGAATAAATAATGAAGATGTGGAGTATGTTTATACAAGGGAGCACTGATCAACTATAAAGAAAAAAGAAAAGTTCAGCTAAATGTATGAAGCTAGAAAAAAGTTGTCCCGAGGGAGGTAAGCCAGACACAAAAACACAAATACTGTATTTTCTCTTATGTGCTGATGCTAGCTTTTAAGCCTATGATAAGCACGCTATATTCCAAATAACCACCAAGATTAGATACCTTGTAAGGGAACGGGTAGAAGGAGAGGATCTCCCCCACAAGGAGAACAATAATATATTTCAATGGAGAGACAAATGGGAAACTAGTATGTTAGGAATAAATACGGCGGAGGATGGGAGAAAAGTGATGCCTGATTGCAAAGGAAAAATCAGCTTTTCCCAAAGGAATATTACTGGACATATCAACTATACTCCAGTACAGGCCCCATGTTCATGATTTCTTGCCAACACAAAATGAACATCTTGTTGTTGTTTTGTTTATGGTTTTTGTTTGTCTTTTTGTTCTTTTGTCTGTTTTGATTTTTGGTTTTTTGTTTTGTTTTTATTTCTTTTTAAAAATTTTGTTTCTTATTTTTTGTTTTTGCTTTTTTGAGAAGGAAAGAGAGAGAAGAGAGAGGAAGGGAACAACATAATGTTTGGTGAGTACAGAGGCAGAGAGGATCTGGGGAGAGTTGGAGGAGAAACGTATGGTCAAAGTGCATTGTATGGAAACTTTTTAGTGAAATAAAAAAGACAAATACCAATGAGAACTATTAAAATATTCTTAGTTTTTTAAAACTTAGCATTTTGTGTTGTCTATATGTCCTTGGCTTTCTTTACAATGTGTATTTGATGTCTTGATGAGTGTTATGTTGCTGTGAAAACACACCATGACCATAGCAAGTCTTATAAAGGAGAGCATTTAATTGCAATTTCAGAAGTTTAGTTTATTATCCTTATGGTAGAAAGCATGGCAGCATAAAGGCAGAAATGGTACTAGACAAGGAGCTGAGGGCTACATCCTGATCCGCTAGCCAAGAATGAGACTCTTGGCTTGTTGTGGGCATTTAAAACCTCAAAGCCCATCCCCAGTGACATACTTCCTCCAACAAAGTCAAACCTACTCCAACTCGGCCACACCTCCCAATCCCTCCCGAGAAGTGCCACTCTCTGATGACTAAGCATTCAAATATTATTAGCCTATAGGGATCATTCTTTTTTTTCTTTTTTTTACTTTTTTTTTTACAGTCCAGTCATTACCTTACTCCTGGTCCTCCCTCCCACAATTCCTCATCCTATTCCTCCCCTCCATGCCCACCCCAATCCCTGTCACTAAGAGGATGCCCCTCCCTACTCCACCAGACCTTCCCACTCCCTGAGGTCTCAAGTCTCTCAGGGGTTAGGTGAGTCTTCTCCCACTGAGGGAAGGCCAGGCAGTCTTCTGCAGTATGTGTTGGGTACCAGCTAGTGTATGCTGTCTGGATGGTGACTCAGCGTCTGAGAGATCTGAGGGGTTCTGGTTAGTTGAGACTGCTGGTCTTCTTTTGGAGTCACCCTCCTCCTCAGCTTCTTCCAGCCTTTCCCTAATTCAACTGCAGGGGTCCCTGACTTCAGTCCATTGCTTGGGTGTAAGTATCTGTATTTGTCTCAGTCAGCTGCTTGTTGAGCCTCTCAGAGGACAGCCATGCTAGGCTCCTGTCTGGAAGCACACCATAGCATCAATAATAGTGTTAGGCATTGGAGCCGTCCCTTGACGTGGATTATTCAAACCACCACAGCTGATATCAAGTTGGCTTCAAGTAAGTGCTCATGTAAACTGGAGTTGTTAAATTGCCCCAGCTTTCCTCTGGATCATAGTGAAATTAGAGTTTTGAGGGAGAAAAAAGAATCCCAGCTTCAACTGACCAAGCAGGCTAAGTAAGCTTAGCTCGCACATAATAGTAGGCCAATTAAAGAACAGACTAATGGCAATGGGCAGGGGAGGGTATGGACACACTGTGACCATCTCTAGACAAAAGCGACAGTGTCCATTGGCCCCAGGTCTTTCTTTCGGGGGTTTAAACACAAACATTTAAAATTAAATTAAAAAGAATCTCAATACATGCCTGATGACACAGTGCTGCTGAAGATGTTATCTCCTTCATCCTTGCCTCAGTTGTGGCTCTACATGATCATCTTGACTACAGTTTGAGAGAGGAACTGATTTTTATGAGGGAATTGTTCTTGCTCCATAATGCAGCCCTTTCTCCTAATATGTAACTGCCACAATCTAGGGTCTGACATTATAGGAAACACAGTAGAAACGCCAAAAACCATCCTGCTTTGGATGTCTCATGAACCTTAGCGACAAGTAAATGCTTTTTATTTATTTATTTTAAACCAACATAATTTCAAACTGCCTGATATAATGACTTAAACCTTTATGAACCTTAGCGAGAAGTAAATGTTTTTTATTTATTTATTTTAAACCAACATAATTTCAAAGTGCCTGATATAATGACTTAAACCTTTAACAAATAATTTAAATTTGTTAAAAAAAAACCACGAGACTATTAAAATGTATTTTTCTATATTTGTACCTGTTAGATATTTAAAATCTTGTATATATCATCTGTGTTTTAGATACATAATCATCTTCTACTACACAAATTAGAACGCATTTTTTAATTTTTGTAAAATTAACAATAATGGTGATGATAAAGAACCCGCAAGTAAAGAAAAAGAGATCTAATGCATGAGATACATTTTTGGTAAGAAATGTTAAAAAGAAGTAAAGGGAGGCTGAAGGGATGGCTCAGCCATTAAGAACACTGGTTGTTCCTCCCAGATGTGGGTTGATTCCCCGCACTCCTATGGTGGCTCACAACTATCTATAATTCCTGTTCTAGGAGATTCGATGCTATCTGCTGGCCTACACAGGCACTAGGGCACACACACAGTACACAGGTATGCATGTAATTATTTTAAGAGTTTTAATAAATAAAAAGAAAGGTAAAGACTTTGTATGGCAAGATAAAGATGGTTACAAAACAGAAATAGATGAAAAGAAAGTTAGAAGAGTGAAAAGAAAGTTGTAGAAGGCGTGTGAGAAATTGAACATGGTTATAACTAAGTCAGTTGTGGGTAGGTCAGGGCTAGACAGTGCTGACCCCTTCCTTATAAACTTCCAATGAAAACACCGAAGTTTAATTCCTCCGAAGTTCAGTGGGTGAGATGTGAAGAACTACAGGGTTTTGGTTTGGTTTGGTTTGGTTTCAATAATGTATTTATTTTATTGACTTTATACTCTGGATCAAAGCCCTCTCCCTCCTCTCTTCCCAGTCCCATCTTTACAAACCCCTCCCCACATGATCTCCTCCCCTTCTCCTCTGAGAAGGGAAAGGCTCTCTTGTGTATCACCCCACCTTGGGACATCTAGTCCCAGAAGAACTAAGCACATCTTCTCCCACTGAAGCCCAACCAGACAGTCCAGTTAGGGGATTAGGCTTACTTACAGACCAGCAGGTGACGATTATAGGCAGACACAGGGATGACCTTAAAGCAGGCTCTCTGGAATGTCTATTCCCAGGAATGATGACTACATCTCGTTGCTTTGAAGATAGAGATCCCTTCCCCTGTCGCCTGCATACTATAGCCCTTCCTTAAGATCTTGAGGCCATGCGTAATTAGGACAGACTAGCAAATTGGTCGAGAGAAGTGGTTGTATGCTGAGGTGGGAATCTTATGGCTCTCGCCTCACCCTCCTTCTATGAGGAATGTCCACTATCAACAAGACCAGCAGGGATTTTTTTTGAGAATAGGTCTAGCCAAAACTCTGAAGATTGTGACAGTCTGACTCTGAAGATAGTTCTGTACAACCGTTACTAAATTTTTATCAATATTCTGAGATAGAATCAATGCCTAATTCTCTGTCTATAATAATAAGCTTTTCTTTAAGTATTGGTCTGTTTTTTAGTATTTTTTAAAAACTGATTTAGAAAAACGAGGACTTTGTTTTATCCTTTTACTAAATGAGGTGTCTAAACTTGATAAGACGTTTTTATGGTTACGGTCTCTCTGTTTAGTGATGACTATCCTGGAATTCACTCTGTAGACCAGACTGGCCTTGAACTCAGAGATCCACCTGCCTCTGCCTCTCAAGTCCTGGGAGTTAAAGGTGTATGCCACCACTACTTGGCTAACACTTTATTTTTACATTTTATTTTCTCATGTCTTTGGATTTCTTATTGAATAAAACCCTCCCTTACTAGACAGCTATTTCCTTAACAATAGAGAAAATTCTTACTGAAGGAATTATTCCAACCCTAACCTGACATCTTTTGCCACCAAGTGAAACTTCCTGTGTGGGGAATGCTTTACTTGTAATGGAGCTGTTGGCCAAAGGGGCCCATAGAAACACTCAAACAGTTCATTCTATTGCCAAGGCTACTGGCTTTTATCTACAAACTGATGGCACAGTTCTACTGCCATCAGTAGATGGCACAAAGTATTATCAGTAGATAATACTTTCATATCTCATTGAAAAGCGAATTCTAGATGAAGCCTAACTAGAGATTTCATCCCTACTGGATAGTGTTCATGGTACTGGAAGGTATCCTGCACACTACTAGAGGGAAAAAGTAACCGTCAACATCATCCAGATACAGACTCTTTGACCTATAGCAGTAATACAACGGTAACCTACCTACAAGATACATTGTAGCAATAGTGGCACAAAAGTTGTAGGAGTAACCAACCACTGTCTGATTGGATCTAAGGTGCAATCCAAGAGATGGAGCCCATACCTGAAACCACCTGGGTGACTAAGAACCCAAGACTGGATAGCTTAGGGAAAAACCAAATAAGGAACACAAACACAATGACTCCTAAAGTCATGCTGCTATATCATAGATCATTGTCTCTCTCAGCTATCATCAGAGAAGCTTCCTCTTGCAGTAGATGAAAACTAACATGGAAACCCACAACTGACTGTGCAAAGAGTGGGAAGCTCTGGAGCACTTAGTCCTAAATGAGATATTTCTACCATACTCTTCCCCTCAGGGCTCAGGGAGATAAGAAGAAGAACACAACAGGCTGTACATATGAACTCACAGAGATGATGGCAGCAGAAACAGGACCTGCACAGACCCAAAACAGATGAGGTATCAGTGCTCAAGAGAGGAAAGTGGACATGATCTCCCATCCCTAAACAAGAAACTATCTCTAATTGACAACCCCTTGCAAAGGAAAATCAGTTTTATCCCATGGAGTCTCTGTGGGTATATAAATAACATTTAAGGACAGTCCCCATGCCCAGCAGTAAATGGCCAATACAAAACAAACACAGGTTACTTTTGTAGATTTTTTTTTCTTTCTTTCTTTCTTTAAAGATTTATTTATTTTATGTATATGAATACACCAGAAGAGGGTATCAGATCCCATTACAGATGATTGTAAGCTACCATGTGATTGCTGGGAATTGAACTCAGGACCTTTGGAAGAGCAGTCAGTGCTGTTAACTGCTGAGCCATCTCTCCAGCCCGTCAGAGGGGGATTTTTAGCCAGGTGTGCAGCTGACAGGATAGAATAATCTCTCTCTCCCTTTCTCTTTCTTTCTTATTATTTTTTTTTTTTGCCAATTTTGGAATTTTTTAATGGGTTTTGTTTGTGTTTATCTGTGTGTCTTTTGTGCTTTATCATTTTTGTTTGCTTTTAAATTCTGGTTTGTTTGCTTTTTTATTTTCCTATTTATTTTCTGAAGAGAAAGAAGGCATGGAATTGGATAGGTAAGGATGTGGGGAGGATCTGGGATGAGACAAGGGAGGGAAAACCATGGATCCAAATATAGTGTATACATTTTCAATTAAAAAAAAAAAAAAGTTATTCCAGGGGATCAGAGGGATGACCCAGATGTTAAAAGCACTTCTTTTAGAAGACCCAGATTCAGTTCTTAGCACCACATGGTGGCTCATAACTCTCTGAACTCCAGTTCCAAACAATCATACACCATCTTCCAACCAACTCAGATACCTCGATGGCCATAGTACATACATACACATACAGACAAACACTCATACACATAAACTAAAAATAAGCAAATCGTACCCAGGTGTGCCATTGCACATATTTAATACCATCTCTGGTGAAGCAGGAACAGAAGTCTCGGAATTTGTGGCCAGTCTAATATATGTATTAAGTTCTGGTCTAGTCAGAGCTACTTAATGAGACCCTAATCCTATTTGAGGAATTTCTGCTAAATCACACAGTAGTCATGGAACTCATTTTAATGGACAAATATTTAAATCCATTCCTAAGCTTGGACTATTAGAGAGACAAATAGAGACAACAGGTTGTCAAAACTAAAGCTTTGTCTTTCATCTGAGATATGCCTCTTTTAGAAAACATCTATTATCTTCTTTTAAAGTAAGTACTTGGCACCTTATAAAAACTTAAAAGTTAAGTGTGCCATCTCTACTAAGAGGGGAACACAAAAGGGACTTTTAAATTTGATAACTAAAAGTTCAGGTTACAAAGTCTTCCTCAAAAGATTACAAAACCATGATTTTAACTTCAATAAAACAATAAACACAAACAAAACAAAGTAGCTATCACATCAAAGACTCCATTTTGCCTATAGGGAAAAGCCTCTGTCCAGGTTCCTGGAGGGCAAAATTTCATGCCATGAACTCCTAGGTTTGTAAGTCTCACATCAAGTGTGTGCTAATGTCTTCTTACAACACATGTGCCTAGACCTCAGACATCTAGATGCCATTCATCCTTAACTCCATTAACAGCTAAGAACCCAAGTAACTGAACAGTTCTTGCATGGTTTGCTTTCTTAAATCATTTACAAGCAGGTATTTTTAATTGTTTAAAGTACTTAGTATTTCAAAACTCACTGTAGTTGCAAGTAATAGAATAACTGTAATCTTGTTTAAGAATTGCACAGGAGGATATTACGTCCTTTCCGTAAGGTGGATCTCGGTGAGTTTACGGTCAGACTGCTCTATATAGCAAGTTCCAGGGCAGCCAAGGCTACATAGTGAGACTTGTCTCAAATAAATAGATAATAGATAAATATTTGTTTAAATACTCCAAATATAAGTAAAACTGTTTATAGTTTCATAAATAATTGCAAAACATAAAAACATGTCTAAACATACAATCTAGTGTTCAGAAATGTACAAATTTTGGTTAAAATGCTCATTTCCATTATCTGTTACCTTCTCCTTGTTCGGCCAGTTTTCTTGATTATTTTAATTTTAAGTCTATTAACGCTATTATAGATTACAGATTATATCAAATTACAGAGGGAAACAAAAAAGGAAAAGAAAAAGAGAAACAGGGGTAGAGGAGATGGCTCAGAGGTAAAGACACTGATCAAATTCAATCCCTAGGACCCACATGGTGAAAGGAAAGAACTGACTTTCAAAAGTTGTTCTCTGCTCCCCACTTATGGGCTGTGACACAAGTACATCCACAAAATAATACAAAATAAATAACACTAATAATAACTGGATTTGGATCACAAGGGCCAGTAGATTTTGAAAACCCGTTGCAGAAATGTTTTTCTTAATGGCTTTGCCAGCTCTCTTTTCTCCTAAAGACTGCTTTCTTACGCTCAGTCTCATCTACATCAGGCACTGGGCACGAGCTTACCTACAAATGAATTTGGCCCTTTCAAGCACAAAATATGATGCCTGGTTAACAGGAAGAACGATGAGCAGAGTCTCCTGGAAGGAGCCACAGCTTCCCCTGAGCCTTCTCAAGCACGAGTGACTGATCATGAAGGCAGTGTTGTGAAGGGAATGGGACAATGCAAATCCTGAGCGAAATTAGCTTTGGACATTCATTAACAGCCATTTCATTGCCCTCCTCCGGATGTGACCAAGAGATAAATCCATTGGGATATAAAAACAGGCCCTTCCCCCTGTCTCCAGTTCCCAACAACCAAAACACTAAATGAAATAGCATCTGAAGCCTATGGCTGAAATACCCCTGCTTTTCTATGACCTGTCTACCTACTTGATTTCTCTTCTCTTCTTCCCCCCCACCCCCTTTACGTGCATGGGTGTTTTGCTTATATGCATGTGTGTGCAGTACATTAATGTCTGGTGTCTGTAGAGTTGAGAAGAGGGCATTGGATGCCCTGGAAGTGGGGTTATAAATGGTTGTGAGCTGCTGTATGGATGCTGGGAATCCAAGCCCAGTCCTCTGAAAGAGCAGCCAGTGCTCCTAATTGCTTTTCAGCCCCATACCTGATCTTTCTACCAATGTATTTGAAAAATGTCTTGATTTATTATTTTCTTTGGTCCATTACTATAAAGTTTCACAGAGCCATTTGGAACATGGCACTTGGGATAACCCAAATAAACTATCTCTTATTTCCTTTAAGGTGAATACTGTGAGAATTGTGGTTTTGCATTGACAGACTACAGAATCATCTATAAGCAAGCTTCAAAATAACTGCATTTTTATCATTACTAAATAGAAATGTTAAGAAGGGAATCCACCCCCAACATACACATACACACATGAAATGTTACTATGTTGCTATGTCACTCAAAGAAAAGTTCCATCCACCGTCCAGGAGCAAGGTGTGTACCTACCCAACTTACCTAGGGTTGAGGTCAGTTGCTCCAAGGAGGAAGTCAATAGGTGCTAATCCCAGTGGCCACTGAGTTCATGCCTATTTATCACCTATATTGTCTTCTGCTTAATGTGTCTGTGCACATTAATCATGCCTATTTATCACCTATATTGTCTTCTGCTTAATGTGTCTGTGCACAGGTGAACTATCTTTCACACCTCTTTCCAAGGCAACCATGCTCTGGACACACACTGATTCATGGTACTCTCTGGACATGCTGGCTCCTACCTGCATGTAATCCCAGCACTCAGGAGCATTAGGCAGTAATATTGCTAGTTAGTCTGAGCTATATATGAGAGAACCCCATGCTAGCCTGGGGTATAAGTAAGCTTTAGTCGAAAGAAAGAAAGAAAGAAAGAAAGAAAGAAAGAAAGAAAGAAAGAAAGAAAGAAAGAGAGAAATAAATCAATCCCCCTGGAAAGAAAGAATCATAGTCTCTCTCCAACTAGCTGCTCTGCCCAGCTGAGTACCCTGGCTGTTCTAGATAAAGACAGTTTCTACTCAAGAGAGAGGGATTTTCTGCTGATTTATAGGTCTAGCCTTCTAGGCCAGCTAAGGAGATAATCTGGTTCTCTTTATGCTAAATTTTGATCCTTAGACTTGTAGCTCCCTGCTGAGGGAGCTTCTGAGGCACAAAGCCCCAAACTTCACTTCAAAATGCAGCCAGCTCTTTTTGTTTGCTAGTTCCTCATCCAAGTAGTCAACCACAGATCAAAGTATCTTTTTAAAACACTACATCTGTACTGAACACTAACTATAGGAACACTCAATTTAGGAACAAAAACTATATCTTATAACTTTATTCATTTTCAGTAAGGCTCGTATCAAATATTTCACCTATGCAATAAAGATGGCTGTGGTTTCAATTTATGAAATAATATGTATAAAGTTCTTAGAATAATACATTACACACAGTAACGTCTTACTAAATGTTAGCCGACAATGTGCCTATTATTTCCTTCTAATGGTTTAAACAATTTTAATAAGTTATAATATACATATGTATTTTGTATCAAAAAGCATTAAAATTAATAGTAAAGGAAAAGAAAGATGTGCCATAAAGAATAAAAATATGAAACAAAACAAGTTTTAAAGTGTAATGGTTTGAATAGGAATGGCCTCCTTGGGGGCATTCCTCTATTTGAATCCTTGGTCATTAGGGAGTGGTACTACTTGACAGAGATTAGGAAGTGTGGCCTTGGTGGAGTATGTGTCGGTTTGTTGGACGAAGTATGTCACTTGGCGTGGGCTTGGGGGCTTCAAATGCTCAAGCCAGGCCTAGTAATTCTCACTTCCTGATGTCTGCCAACCCAGATGTAGAACTCCAAGTGACCTTTCCACTACCATGTCTGGCTACGTGCTGCCATGCCTCCCACTGTGACAGTAATGGACTAAACTTCTGAAACTCTAAGCAGGCTCCAGTGAAATGTTTTCCTTGACAGGAGTTGTGGTGTCTCTTCCCAGTAATAGAACACTGACTAAGGCAAAAGGGGAGGGGGAAGAGAGGGGAGGGGGAAAGAGGATGAAAATGGAGAGAACGGAGATAAGAAAGGATGGAACCACGGTAACAAAGCCTAGACACATGATGCGCGTGCATGTGAGAGCTGGGAAACACCTGAGGTGAGACAACCCCTCCTGGAGGAACCCCCTAAGCGCATCATAGGGGACAGTTAGTGAGGGAGAGGGAGATGGAAGTAGAGATTAAAGCAGAGAGTTTAGAGGACAGAGAACCAGAAAGGAGGCATCTTGTCTCCTACAACGGACATTTGGGTTGTTTTCCATATCATTCGCTTTCTATTTTTTGGTTAACCATTAATTGATTACTCCAATTATGGGAAATTCATGAACTCTTGAGCCAATATATTTAACCTCTAGACAACAGTATTGGGAACTTCCACTATCAAGGGTCTAGCTTGATAATGATGAGAAAGCTCATTAGAAACTGATGGTGCGCCGGGCAGTGGTGGCGCCACCACTTGGGAGGCAGAGGCAGGCGGATTTCTGAGTTAGAGGCCAGCCTGGTCTACAGAGTGAGTTCCAGGACAGCCAGGGATACACAGAGAAACCCTGTCTCGAAAAACCAAAAAAAATAAAAAAGAAAGAAAGAAAGAAAGAAAAGAAACTGATGGTGCAGTCTCACTTGAGAATGAAACTATATTAAATGTCTTCTGATCTGTAGCCATTATTTGGATCATAGCTCATTCTCATGGTCCCATCTGGGTCATAATAGATTACCTAGGGATTCCCAGGACTGTGAGTGCTTCTACCTTAGCTAACTTCTACATGGGAATATGGCAGCCTCTGACTGAGCAGAAAAAAAAAAAAAAAAAACAGTTTGTGGAACACTAACCTACTTAAAAGGAGGTAGTTCTTCATAATGTCTAGGGCAGGTTCAGACAGAAGGTAGCCACATGCAATAGGACAAGTCAAAAATACCACAGAGAATCAAGCTGATTCCTGTACAAGTTCTGAAGTCTGTGGAGCCTGATAGTTCCCCTACCTCTTCAGAATGCTTTCCTACTCATGCTTTAGTTATTGTAATATTATTGAATATCGGATAAAGCTTACAGAGTGGTGTCACTGAATGGTGAACAAAGTTCTCAGTAGGTTTACACATAAACTGCAATCAATTTTAAAGAGTAGCTGTCTTGGGCTATACAATCATTTCTCTTGCTGCCCTTGGGAAGGGTTATATATTGGAGCAAGCCACCTCTTTTGTCATTTTGGCTTTCATAGACTTGGGGCTTTGGAAGCCATTCTGTTACAACCCCTTTACACACACCTATCCCTGAACCCTCACCCACAAGACTGATCTCACCCTGCTCCGCTATTTTTTCTTTTTTACAGGCAACTGGTTCTTTTACAGGCATCTGATTTATTTGTTTTATTTCTGAGCCATAGGGAGGGAGTATGTAAAAAATATAGAGAACAAATGAAGAAAAGAGAAAAAATTTAAAGGAAGCCTGGGAATGAACTACAGAGGAAATTGAATAAGCCCATGATATCAGATAAAGTATAACCAGCAACTGCCCCAGTGTGACAAACAAATCTGCACTCAGGAGGCCTAGTGAGATGGCTCAGTGGGTAAGTTACCTGAGTTTGGTACCTAGAACCCACATAAAGGTAGAAAAAAAGAGGTGACTCCCTAAAAGCTGACCTCTACGTACTCACCAGAGCATGTGTGCCCCTACACAAATAATCAATTTTAAAAATCTAAGGTGACTCCTTGTTGGGTTCAGCTACATACTCCTATTATTCCTAATCATATCTGGGAGATACCCACCTGTGAAGCCTCCCCCAGAACCCTGCTATAGGTTGGCACAGATGTCCCTAGCTACTAAGCATATCCATTAATGGGCACTGCCCTAGCAATCTACTTTCTCAAAGTACTACCTCTGTCTAGTAATGTAAAATTCAGAGACACAGAGGTCAAACCCTGGTCCCCATTCAAAACAACCAACTAACCCACCAACCACCCAACCAACCAGAAAAGCAAAAACCAAAAACAAACAAACAAGGTCAATAGCATGGACTCAATTCAGGCCAACTCTGAAGACCCACCCTACTTCAGCTGTGGACCAGGCTGACGGCTCAACTAAGGCTTTGGCTGTCTCTACATTGAGAGGGTCTTGGGCTGGAGAGATGGCTCAGCCATTAAACGCTAGGCTCACAACCAAAAATATAAGAGGTCTTGTCCTTCTCACCAGTGCTGCCAGCCTTACCCCCTTACAGGTGTCTCTTTAACCAATTAGAACTGCTTAAGGAAAGGCTTTCAGGGATACTCCATCTAAAGCTCTGTACAAATCCACACTTAGCACACTTTGGTGTCAGAATCATGATTGAAACTCATTTTCTCACCTCATTAGTCCAGACCATTCTTAATGACTATAGCTCTTTCTGTGGCCAGAGCTCTATCCACAAGAACATGATTTCGTCCTGTGTGATGTGGGATGCTGCTGGCTTCTACAGACAAGTCTGGGACCTAGTTAGGCTTATTGCTACTTTAATAGCTGTTATTTTAGCTTGAGATTCTCCAGAAGCAGAGCCTGAGATGAAGAAAGACTTAAAGGAAAATGATGTATCAGAATCTAGGACAGCCTCACCAATGCGCCAAGGACAGTGATACCCCTGTGCAGTACACAGAAGCCTATGTCTGACTTCATGCTCAGCCAAATCATTTTGAAATTCTTAAATAATTTTTGAGCAATTTTTATTCTGCACTTAGTCACATAAATTATATTGCAAGTCCCAGTCGGAATATATTTCCAAATAATTTGACAGGGGAGTAGGAAGTGGAACTGGGAAGCCCAAGAAGGGAAGGGAAGATGTGACAGCAAGCAAAGAGCTGGAGAAAAGGGAAGATTCTTATCCAACCACTGCAGGGAGTGCTGCTGACATCTTAGACACAGCCTAGAGTCATTCCAATTGGCATCAAAACAGATGGAGCATTTTACCTCCACACTCTCAGTCACTGCTTAAAGAAAAGGTGTAAGAAGTGCGGTAGTTACCACGCTCTTCCAGCTGCCCTGCGCCCAGGGATAGAATAGTCTGAAGCTGACAGTGGTGATTTGACCATAAGATGAGGATGCTGGCAGGCAAGAAGCACACTTGGAAGCAGTATTCATAAAGCTGGGAGAAGGGTAGCAAGAGGTCAGACCAAATAAGTAGTTAACAGAAATTGATGGAGTCGGGCATATACTTACTATGTACAGGTTAAAAAATAAAGAAAGAATCCTTGATGACCATGACTTCATGAGTGGAATTGCTAACTGAAAAGGCATATACTTATTTATGTGAAACAAGTGAGCCCATATATATTCTATATACATACATCATATATACCATGTATAGATAATACTACACATGGATATTTTATGTATATACGTACGTATTCATGCAATAGGAAGGACGGCCATGTGGAGATGGAATGTGAGTCATCAGAGTTCAGGAAATGTGTTCAGAATCATGGTGAAAAGCACAAAATGTTTAAGCACCCTGCATTGAAAGCCTGTCTCTGCTTCTTTCAGACTCATTGGGTTAACTCTGCTGTGCCTACATGCTAGGGTTGCTAGGAGCATGAAAAGGTTTAATATACGTAAGGTTCTTAAAGCAACATCTGCCACACAGGAAGTACAGGTTAAATGTTAGCTCTTACTGCTTTGCCTTTTGGCTACTATGTTCAGAACTTCCCAACTCTCTATAGTACAGCTGTCCCTCAGCACCTGCCCGCAGGGGATTGGTTCCAGGACCATCCTTCATTCATATACTAAAATCTAAGGATAGAAAATTCTCCAATAAAATGACATAGTATTTGCATATAACTTACCTACTAATGTTTTAATTATTCCTAGATTATTATCTAGTCCTATACAATATAAATATTAATTTTTGTTATAATGTATTATACTTGTTCAGGACAGACTTGATTTTGTTCTCAAATATTTTCAATCTGTAGTTGAATCTGAGGATGCAGATCCCTACAGGTATAAATATTAATTGTATTTTACAAAAAAGAAATTAAAAATGGATAATGTTTGAGGGGAGACAGAATAAAAGGCCATACTTCAAATGACTTGATGTCAATAGACAACTGTGTACAAGTTTGTACATGATCTTGGATTTCTGTTGTCTCCTTAAGTAGATAACTGTTTAAAGACTGTTCTGAGGTTACAATTTGAAAAGCCAGACACTCTTCAGTGAGCCACTTTGTTTTTGTCACAGACTAGTGAGAGAAAAATGAAAAGTACATGAAGTGCTTAACTGGGCTACATAAAGACCCAGAGGTGGAAATCACAACCATAATAGTCCATTCTTCTGTCAGGCCATTCTGTTTAGGGTGCATCTTTGAACTGTCTATCTGAATCAGCCAAGTGTTTCCTAACACTGCAGAAAGGAGGGAATAAAAGGCAGGCTGTGGTTTGCACCTCAACAAGAACATCCTCCAGAGGCTGCTCAGACTACACTGGCCAAGCAAGGCATTCTTGAGTACAAACAGGAGCGAATGTAATGCCTTCAGTGGAATTCAGTACCTAGATCCCAGCATCCCAAGGCCCCACTTCTCTTCTGCAGGTGAAACTCCACGGTGCACACTCATTCAATACTTGGACTTATTTATTCTTTTATTATCGAAAATACTGGTGTGGTTTTTGCTTGATCTTTTAAAGAATATCTTTTATTTGTTTTTTGACAATTTCATACAGGTATCCTGATCACACCCAACTTCCCCTCCCACTCTCCCACCACAACCCCCAAGGTTTCCTTCCCAGCTTGCTTGCTTCCTTCCTCCCTTCCTCCCTTCCAAGACAGTCCAACTAGTGCTCCCTGCTCTCACCCAATAGTAACCAATTCAAAAAGAGACTCTGCCCACGATGGTTCTTAGTGACTCACTTTGGCCTTCTATCTCGACCTATCTTGGAGTACTCTAGCAGACTAGTATTACCTTTTCTGCACATCCATCTCTACTGGATTCCAGCAAGCCTGCCTTGGATTTGTGGTATCTCCTATCACGTTTAGCATAATGCTTGACCCCACACAACAGGTGCTTCGTTTTGTTGAATGGCGGTAAACAGCTATTGTGGAAGCAAAACTGGTTCTTCAATCTGCCAAACTCTAAATGCTTACCAAAAAAAAAAAAAAAAGAGACCAACCTGGTCCAATTAATTTATTACATCGAACTCTGCCCAGTTTGGGGCATTCGGAAGCACACAGTTAACAATCCGGCTTTACCTCCATTTCTGAGAAACAACCTCCCTGTGGTCCCAGGGTCCTTTAAGTATGACGGTGGCCGTTTCCTCAGACCTTTCAGGATCAGAGCCCCACTTTTGTGTGGGGTTTGGCAGACCTCATTTTCGCAGCCTGAGGACTGCAGAGAACTCGGCGGCGGTGTGTGGTCGTGGTGGTGGCGCATGGTGGTGGCCTCGTGTGGTTGCCCGGGCCCGCCGCACCGCAGCCAGCCGGACCAACCCAGCCGCGGGCACAAGTGTCCTCCTCCCCGACGGCCGCAGTTGGGTGTGGCGACCGCGTCCGGAGCCCGTGGGCAGGAGCGGAGGGGGTGGTGGCGGCCGCCCCGCCCACCGGGCCGTGCGCCCCGCCCACACGCGAGGGGAGGAGCCGGAGCGGAGCGGGGAGGAGAGGTCGGGCGGTCCCGGAGCGCGGAGAGCCGGACTCCCTGGCGGCAGCGGCTGCGGCGGTGGCGGCGAAGGCAGAGAGTGAGTGCCAAGCTAGCGCCGGGACCGGGACCGGACGGGGCGGGGCGGTCGCAGCTACTTCGGGGCCGCCTGTGGGTCCCGCGGACTGGAGCGAGGGAGCGGAGGAAGGAAGCGCGGGCTGCGGGCGCCCTGGGCCGCGGAAGGGGAGTGGGAGCGAGGCCAGCCGGGGCCCACAGACCCGAGAGCCCCGGGGACGCGAGTGGCCCCTGAGGCTGGGTCTCCGAAGCTGCCTCGCCCGGCCTCGCCCTCCGAAGGGAGGCCCGGGAGTAGCTGCCCAGGTCCGGGCGCGGTGGGAGGAGCGGGTCGAGGCTGCCACGCACGCCCCTCCTCTCCCCGCACCGATCTCCGGACTCGCGTGGGTTGGCAGCCTCGGTGCTAGGTCCTTACAGGGGGGTGGCTGTGGGGAAGGAGCGGATCATGGAGAGAACTCCGGTGACACTCCACGAGGGATCCTGCGGCGGTGACTCAAACAGGAAGGTCGGAGTTCAAACTTGAGCCTTGTGTGCTTTTTTTTTTTTTAGATGTAGCGCCTGACTCTCAGCCGGTGGGTTAGAAAACACTCCTCTTTATTTTTGTCAGAGCCTGTCAATTAAGCCTCATTTTAAGACGCCATTGCTAGTGTCTCCTGACACTCGTTTACCCTGGCCTTGGATGTCTTGTAAACTTGACATAAATCATTCATAACTTTCACAAAGGGAGCCGTGATTCTTGTTAAACTTTAAGCAACTGGAAATCAGCTGGAAGGATCTGCGGAGGCCTGTGGTCTCGTGGTCCTCCTGTGCGGGCGTGGCTGTGCACAAACAAGTGGGTAGGAAAGGAAGCAGACCCATGCCTGAGCTGGAGGGGAGGTCTGTACCCATGTACCATGTACCAGGGCGAACGAGGCTCCAAGTAGAAACACTGGGGATGACTTAGGCCTTGTTGGACGGACTTCACATGATTTGCCTCATTCCGGTCAGTTATTTCCTCTCCCCTCTGCTGTCTTTGGACACTGTTTATATTTCCTGGGGCGATCTTAGCGTCTCCTGAATAGATTGCCTATAATGAATCTTTTGGATGTTGTCAGAGCCAGGCTCTGTGTCTGTGTGTTCTCAATTTTTAAAGCAATAGCTTGGCTTTGTTTTTAGAGTGCTGGTCACCTTGCTGCACCATAGCTTGGCACTTTAGACCATGGATGTAAATTACCACTGGATTCCAGCCCTTCCCCAGGGAAGCTGGGAAAGCAGGCCACTCTAGAACAGTGAGGTTAAATTTACTATTGTCAAGCAGTCACTTTCAAGTAAGGAGGTCCTCCCTCTCTTTTTAGAACAAAAATGTATATATATGTCAGCAAGGCCATTTTCCAGTAAATAAGCATATGGTTCTCACATATTTTTAATTTTCCTTTATTTTTGTTTCATACATGTATACCCCCTTACCCTCTTTCCAGCCCCTCCCAACCACATTTTAAAAGGCAATCAAGTGTAGATTGCTTAGCGGACATTTAGATAGAATATTCAGACCCTTTGCCTTTCTTAGTAGCCAGCCAGCACCATAAAGCCCTGGGTGAAGTCCAGTGAATGCTGAACAGTAGCTACAATGCAGCTGTATTTAGCACAAGCACTTTACTGTGTGTAGAACCCCAGCACAGTGTGCAGCTCTTAGATTTGTATAGAACCATATAAAAATAAGGATCTGGGCTTCACAGGAGACTGCAAATTCGGTATAGAGAGGAGGTACAGAAAGCTCTGAGCTTATTTGAAAGACAAATCTCTCACAGTTGGGTTGCTGTTATCACAGGTTACAGAACACCATGGTGTTCAGGTGGTGAGAGCAAAGGGCTTCACAGTCAAAAACAACTCCAGAAGAGTTAGCTAATGCCCAATAACCTTTATTTCAAACCTCTCTCTAGGAGGAAAAAAATCAGACTTAGAATGATCTCACTTACTATGGTGCGTTTGAATTAGATTTTGTTGTTGTTTCATTTTACTGTAAGCCCTACCTAGGAAGGGAAAGGTACTCTAGAAGTAGCTTTCTGAGCCTGACTGGGAAGGGAAGCTATTTAACTGTGGTTTGCTATGTAGGCTTTTTTGTCAGACATATCAGGATGAGAATATTATTTAGGCCTTTTCAATCTGATCTGTAAAGTAGAAGTAACAGTGGTCTCTACTTGTAGAGTTTTGATGAAAGTGTATCAGTTAGTCTTTGGAAAACACAGACTGAAACTAACCTACATAAAGTGCTTAGAATGACCACTTTTCTTTTTAACCTAGTTTACACAGCAGATTACTTGATAAATTATAATAGGTAGAACCTTCTGGAAATACAAAATTCCACCATTTTAAGTTCCAAAGAGTGATGAGTGCTGGCAGGGTAACTCATACCTGTAATCTCAGCAGTTGGCAAAGCTAAAGCAGGAGAATTGCTCTGAGTTCAAAGCCAGTTTGGACAACTTAGTAAATTCTAGGCTAGCTTATACTAGAGTGAGATCTTGCTTTAAAAAACAGAAAACAAAAAACAAAAAAAGAACAACTAAAGATTGACCAGATTGTGTGTGTGTATATATGTGTAAATGTATATAAGCTTGTATGTCCTGTTTCACCCATAGCAGCATGAACAAAAATGATTGATGGGCCAATAATTTTAATAATGCTTTTGATGTTGTTAAATGCATAATACTTTTAAGGCTAGGCAATTAGGAACATAAGTTGCCTTTTAAATTTAAATAGAATTTTTATTTGAAATAGTTACATTTATTAACCTTGGATAGGAAATTAAATAAAAAACAGAAGTAACATTTGTCTTTAACCAAGAATGACTGTTAATGCTTAATTCAGGAAATGAATTTAAACAGTCACTGAATCATTTGCTAAATTTACAAAATTGAAAGAAAGATTTTACCTTAAAAACAAACCCCTTTAAGCATCTGCCTCTTCTTTAATGCATATCAGATGCATAGAATCAACCATGTCAGTGACAGTGACGCTGGAGTTTACAACAGTTTCACGTACAAAGGGTATAGTGGTCATTATGAATTGTTTTGGGCCTGTGATGTTGTACTGAAAGATGTGATTGAATAAATCAGTGCTTGCTTTTATTAAATCAGTGCTCCTGGAATGTTACAGCATAATGATGGGTTACTGGCTTGTGTTCCTAGCTGTGTAGATCAGATGACTTAGTTTCTCTGTGCTTTATTAAGGTTGTGAGGAATAAATGAATTTGCTAGGTAGACCATGTTGAACATTGCCTGACTACATATTCAGTATTCAGTAAGTATTGACATTACAGTATCTTTGTACAGATAGTGAGTATTCGTTACTTTTATAACAGGACAATGACCACACAAATTTTTCATGTTTCTCTCAAGTCGAAAAGGCTGTTATTAAACAGTTCTGCCAAATTGTACTACAAAGTAAGAAGCTACGCAGTGATTAGGCAGTAACATTCTGTCCTTTAAATATGAAATGGGTTTGATATCATCTTACTCAACACATTAATTCTAGATCTTAATTTCATCTTCCTTTCTAATAGGTAATGTGGGGCTGTAGACTGTGACAGACAGCCTGGCCCTCTGGTGGAGCACAGGCTTAACCATGGGTGACCCAGTAGGGTTTACCCTACAAGGGACCGAAAAGCGGTTTGCCAATGTTCCTGGGGCCTTGGCTTCTGTCAGACAGCTACAACCCCCAAAGCCTCCTGTAGAGAGGTCTGTCATGTGAAGTTTGTCACATAGGAGCAACACCAAGCCCTCCCACATGCAGATAAGGTATCCTTAAACTCAGTCCAAGCCAATGGGAAGTACCTGTTGTCAGACTTCTGACCCATCCCAAGCCTCTCCCCAGGTGGAGGTGTAGCCACGAAGCCCCAAGCCATCCCCATGTTAATGAGACACCTAGAGACTTAGCCATGCCCCTTCCCAGTTACTATATCTGCCTCGCCCCTCCCAGAGATTTTGGGAGTAGGATCTCATCCACAACACTCATCATGATTCCAATAAACATCTTAGAATTATGGATTGTCTCTATTTATCTTGACCCGCTGTGGGAAGTGAGGGATCCAGCCTTTGATTAAGGAGCCATCTCTCGATGAAGGATGAAGGCATCTCAGTGCTTCCAGATGGTACCCATTCACCCAAGCCTAAGCAGCTAGCCGGGGGCAGGACGCCAGCTGTGCTCTGCAGGCCCCCATTCGTTTCCAGTGCCTGGAAACTCCAGAGCCAGCTGCAGCATTCCCTGGGATGGCCCCCTCCTCCACCCACGGACAGTGTCCTGATGGCCTCCCATAGCCCACACCCAACGGACTGTGTGGGAAGACTTTCAGCTTCTTCCCTAGTGTCCCACGCCTCACTCAAGAGCTTCTTCGAGCACTTGGGACAGACACCCGGGGCTTCACCCTCCACAAAACCAGGTTGTTCCCACTAGATAATTCAGACAAGAGGTTTGTTTTAGGCTGCACAGTTGAAAGACAGGTGCAAATATAATGCATTATTACAATTACGGCTAGCTATGTATTTCTGTAGAGGCTTGAAGGGAGATACAAATGGGTGCCTTCATTTTCTCCCAGTTTAACCTAGTAAGCTTGTACCTATAACAGATCATTCATGATAATTACTCAAAATAAATTCTGGCTTATATCAGCATATAGCAGGATTTTGTTGCCTTGGGAAAGAAAAAAAAACACCAACTTTTGTGACATGTGAATGTCATCAAATTAAGGGCCCAAACCATCTTCCTAGTAAATGGGAAGCCCTTCAGAAGTTTTTACATTTATCTTTGTAAGAGATATTTAGTGTGCATTTGGGGCGTGTGTGTGTGCGTGTGTGTGCGTGTGTGTGTGCGTGTGTGTGTGTGTGTGTGTGTGTGTGTATGTGTGTTACTGGCAAATGAATCTAGGACCTTGTACATGCCATGTAGTTCTATACACTGCTACCCAGTCAGGCCTTGAGCTTATGGGCCTTGTGTTGCCACGTCCCAAGTGCTGGGGATGATGGATCTCTGCTACCACAGAGATATTAGAAGTACATGGTAAATAAGAAAGAGCTACATATAAGCCAAGCCTGACTTCACAGAAGTTGGTACTTCTCAGGTCCAGGTCTTCTGCCTTGACAAGATGCATTTATAGAGCGTGCAGTCTGTCCTGGATGACAGAATTGAGGAACAAATGGGTGCAGTGAAGCTCACAGCAATGACGGGTAAACAAACCGTGATTGGAGTACAATTGAGTGATTCTAGTCACCAAACTGCCATCCACCCTGAGCCTTCCTAGGCCTTTTCTGAATCCAGGTCTTGCCCAGTTTTCAACAAGACCCATATGCGGCTAATTTCTTTAGGCATTCAAACCTCAAGGGATAGAAAACTTTTCCCCCCAGTGTTTCTGTAATTCTGTAGCTGATTCAGCATGCTGCCGTGAATCACAGGAGGGGCCCATACAGTCAAAGGAGAGAAAACAGATAACAGGAGCATGTACTTTGGAAAGCTGTAAACCAAGTCAGGAGACACATAGATAGGGCTTCTTACATAAGTGAGATAAGTAACCAGAAGAGAATCATCAGGGCCTCTCCTTCAGAGCCCCCCCTCATCCTCAGCCATTGCAGTTGGTACCCACATAACATCTGAGACCCAACAGGCCTAAGGTACATTCACAGACCAGTCTTTCAGAGACCTGTGAAGCTGTCTTTCCATAGGAAGCCTTGGTTGGTCAGAAGAGAAAATTGGCTTGCAAAATTCTGTTACAGCTTAGCTCCTGTCAATAGGTGCAGGGCACCCTACGTTTTTCTCTGAGGGGCAAGGGGAAGCAGCTTGGAGCTGGGCAGAAGGTAGAAATGATTGAACTGAAGATGGCTTCCAGCTGGGTTACTCCATTTGCTGCCAAATCTCTCTTGAAAAATCATTTCTAGTGTCACTTAAATGTTTGGTTTGTCATGGCAGGTTTTATTGGGTGTCATAAAAATGCTTAGCTGCGAGTGTCTGGTTGCTGTCCTGGCACAAGGAAGGATTTTGTCTTTTTTATTTTTTTTTAAAATAGGGCTGCACTTCAGAAGGTTACAGAACAATGAATGGGAGTGTTACAGACCTTTCAGACTTGATACTTTGAGCTGTTCCTGAAGATTGTAGCTTAAAAAAAGTTTTTTTCTGGGTCTGTCTGAATGAATCAGTTGTTAAGAACTTGTACTTTTTCCATTTGTTGATTTTTAAGTTTGTGACTTTGGGGCCAGGGATTCAGAAATCCGTGTATTCCGTGTCCTTTCTTGCAGAACAGGCTGTAGTCATTCCTCTTGCAGGGAAGGTCGTACAACAGTTGACATGTAGCTGACTGAGAAGAGAGGCATGAACCCAGATTGGATTTGGATGGATGTGGTCACCAGTGTTCACTGACATGCGGGTCTCATTGCAATCATCCACACTTGAAGTCTCTCTGGAGAACCTTTGTTCAGCATGACTATGTGCAAGCCCCACAAGACAGTCAGAAGGACACTTCACTGATTGAGAACCCTCAGATTTCTATTGAATTTCTATTAGCTGCTGATACTGCTGGCCAAGATAGCCCTGACCACCGGACACTAAGCCATTAGTTCCCACTAGAGTACATTGACTCAGAGCTCAAGCTCATGGTAACTTCAAATTTTATTCATCAGAATCACTAGACAAAGGCCAAACTAGACATGGCAGTGTATACCTATGATCCCAGCACTTAAGGGGCAGAGGCAAGAAGATGGCTAGAAAATTGAGACCAGCCTGGTCTACTACATACTGATTTTCTGGATAGTCAGGGCTACACAATGAAGCTCTTTTTCAAAAACAAGCTTCCTCACACCATTAATAGCTCTGACAATAGCTCTGCCTCTCAAAGCCCGTTCAGCTACTAGTCTTCTAAATGCCCTGAGTTGTAGAGTGTGACCCATAGTAAGAACTTAACAAATGCCAGAGGACTGTAGAAATAAGACCATGCTCCCTGAATGTGTGCCACCAAGATGCATAAGCCACTGCCTTTTTGATCAGAGAAGGAAATTAAGTTGTATTTTCTGGGACTCATACCTTCCTCAGCGGTACACAGTTGATTTAATGGCTTCAATTCATTGTGCCTTAAGGGGTGGCAAAAGACCTGCTTGTCCTTGACATTGTTTAGTGTTGATTGCACCGCATCTGTCTTGGGATCACCTAATACTTGTTGAGCTGGGAACAGCTCATGCATTCCTCTGCAATAATTTCTGCCCACTAAAGCACCCTAATGTCCGTGACACAGGCAGGGAGTCCTAGGAACTGCTGGGGATGTGGAGAGAGATTCCTGTTAGGTAGTAGACAGATGTGGTCCTCTTGCTTTGGATAAATAGTGGTGAGCTAGAGGAGCCTTTGGAATTGCATCCTTTGGAAAAAGACTTCTAATTCAGGGGAGACTTGGGAAAGCTAAGACTTTGTCTGTATCTCTCTTCCTGCCAGCTGGCTATTAAGCAGCTTCTTCAAATATGCTGTCAGAATTAGCTTCCTCTTCCTGCAGGTTTTTGGGAGGCTTGGGATAGCAGGTGGGAGCAGAGCCCTGTTTGGTGGGTAGAGCTGTCAGGTGCTGTGGGGGTTTGAGGGGAGGTCTGTACTGTGCCCTTCTGCTTATGCTGCTATATGGGTAGACCACCTTGTGAAAAGATGCCAGCATGTCTAGAAAAATGAATGCCTTCCACTTTTCATTTGGTTAAATGGAGCAGATCACCTTCAGTCAAACTTGGATTCCCAAAGCAGAAATAGCAGATGACCATTCCTCAGGAAACTTCCCTGTGGCCCTCCTTAAACAGCAGGCTCATCTGCCACTTTCAGTATGATTTCAGAGACCTTGTACCGTGCATCTGCATGTGCTTTGCCTCTTGTCTAACCTATGAAGTCGATAAACATAATGCTTCAGCTACTGCTTAGCCCAAAGAGCAAATAAACACTCCTGGCTTGCTGCCTGGGAGGTTGTGCTGGCTTCCTGCCTTTGCCTTCCATTTACCTGTATTTCCCTAACTTCCTCCTGGCTATAATACATAACAGGGACTCCAGGCCACCCACACCCACAAGGGCAGAAGTCACCCTGTCCACACTCACTACGCTCACTTCCTAAACTCTGCACTGAGTTTCTCTGACCTGCAACCTTTGGCCTGAGAACCTGTTGCCTACACACCTCATACTTATAGGGACAGTCTCTTCATAAAAGGAAGTTATTAATATATCCCCCCTCCCCCGTTTAACAGTCATGGTAGAAAGTAAAAATACTAAAACTTGCTTCCATCCCTTTCTCAGACCAGCGTTTTTCATACCACCTACGGGTGTTAACGTGTACATTTAAGGTATTATGAGTGTGTATGTTGTTTCTTCCCATTCTTTTGTATAGATGGTTTCTCTACTGTTGTCTGCCTTGATGTGTTAAATTAGCAGTCTGTCAGAAATAGCTTCTCTTTCAATCACATCAGCTTTCAGTTGTGTGGATGCAACTGGAGCTATGGATTATGTCTGATCATAGGTCTTATGTCCTGAGAAGATGGCTTAAGTACACCATTTTGCTTAAGTACAGGTGTACCCCAACAAGTGATCAGCTGAGCCTCTGGGCTCAGTGAGGACCTTTGGGAAGCATTGGAGCAGCATGCTCCTCAGAGACCAGCAGTCAGAGGAGTCAGAGGAGACCAGCAGTTCTTTTTCATTTTGCTAATCTGGTTGGTGAGAAGTCACAGTTTAGGGTAGTGATTTTTTTTTTTCCACAATTATAAGTGAAGTGGAGATTTTCATTAAGTATAGGCCTTTGCGACACTGTTGAGGTTGGTAGTCCTGTGGGACTTTGTAACTGTTCTTCTTGTCTATATTCTGTCAGAATTTCTTAAATATAGACTTAAGAACGTGAGCCTGGGTAGAATGGGCTGCCAAATCATTAGTACAAAATCAAGACAAGTACAAAGTATGCTTTCCGCTGCATTTGCTGAATGATAGGCTTCATTCATTCATGATTTGCTGAATTATAGGCTTCAGCTAATGGCGTTATTAACTTGTGTCTTCTCCAAGGCCACAAAAAATTGTCCTCTAGCCTAGAATTTTTCCTGTCCTTCCCCCCATACACATACAGACACACAACATGTACATGTATGCACATACATATGTGTGTGTAGGGAGATTGAAAAAGAGATGAAAACATGTAGAGTCCAACTATATTTCCTGTAAAATCGTTTCAGAAGTCTAGACTTTTTCACGCATTTGTATCTCTCTAAGGTCATACAGGTCAAATTTGTTTGTTACTTTGCTTCTTGTATTGGGCTGTTCTGTATGATTTTTTACAACCTGGGAGGTATTTGGTCCTTCCAAGGTAAAGGAGATGAAAGCAAAAATGGCTTGAGAGGATCAGAGCCCAACATTGTAGGAACATGAACGGATGGAGCTGCAGTTTGCTTTTGAGAGGCCTTTTTTTTAAAAAAAAGATTCTGTTTGTCTGTTTGTCTACTTGCCTTCCAGTGTCTGTATGAATGGATGCCATGTGTGTGCCATGGATCCTATATAGCTGGAGCACAATGATGAGCCTTCTGGTGTGGGTACTAGGAACTCAGCTCAGGTCCTCTGGAAAAACAGGATTCATCTTAACCCGAGAGAGCTTTCCAGCCCCTCCATATGCTCTTTAGTCACAGTAAATGTTTGGGATGTTGTTAATCTAAAATTAATCTTCAGTTTTTAAAAGACTGAATTCTGTCAAAAGAGAAAGAATCTGATTTGGTGAAGAGAAAGCTGTTGACCTTTTAAAATTTTCTTTCTTTCTTTCTTTCTTTTTTTTTAGAGATTCATAAAAGGCAGATCTATATAAAGCTGGTTTACCTGTACATAAAAAGTAAACCAGCTGCGAATGGTGACACATGCCTGTAATCATACCCTTCAGGAAATTAAGGCAGAATGGTCATAAGTTTATGGTTGGCCTGGGCTGAAAGAGAAATTGAAGCCAGTTTGGGCTGTCCAGCAAAACCTTTCTCAAAAACAAAAATCCCTAACAACAAACTCAGAGTTCACCAACCATAGTGAGGAGTGATCAAGGGGACCAAAGGGGAAAGAGCACTCCTCCTCCCCCCACCTCTACCCCCCCCACACACACAAGTATTTCATGTGTTGTTCTTTTGTGAAAAGCAATGGAGTGCTGTAGATACTTACCTTTTCTTCTAGTGCTCACTGTAGTGTGTCACTGCTGATGCTCTTTGCTGTAGTGTCCATTCCACAAGGAAAAGGTTAGAGCCTGTTTCTTTACCCCAGTACCTAGAAGGATACCCAGCACCTTTGAGTGCTCAATCTTTAGTGTGAGAGTGAATGATGCTGAGGGAAGTACCTCTGGGTCTCTGTGTTCAACTGTGTCCCGTGTTATGCTGGCCTGGGCACCTCTGTTCACTTTGGCCTTGATGGTACTCTTACCCTTGGGAGCAGTGTGGCAGCATACTTAATGCTTCAGGATTTAAGCACGCAGTCTGAATTACCTGGTGGCTTAATCTACTGTCCATTTGCAGAACAGCTGATAGGTGTATTTCAGCTAATCTAAGATGCTGTCAGTTGTAAAAAGGCCATTTCTCTCAGCTATTAGGGTAAAGAAATGCTGTCAGTTAAACGATATCAAACCTCAGCATAAGAGGGTTAGTTTTGATGACTGCTATAACAGATTATCACAAACTTAGCCTAAGACAAGCAGATGTTTTATCTCATAGTTCTGTAGATCAGAAGCCAGGGTATGTGTTTGACTGGTGTGTCTCCTTGAAGTGTTGACCAGCTTGGCTCTTATTAAAGGGTCTGGGAAGAATTTCCCTCAGGATCTTTCAGGTTGTTGGTAGACCTCTGTTCTTTGAGATTTGTTTCTTGTCTCTCAGTCAGGGCCACTCACACTTCTTAGAGACGTTTTTGGTACTGGTCATTGGGCTTTATACCTTAGACTGCACATTAACACAGTAGTCCCTTCTTGTGCCTGGACTTTAATGGGCCCTTCTGTTCTCTTTTCTCTAGCTAGGGAAATTCTCTGCTTCTGAGGGCTGTTTGGGTAGATTTGGTCCAGCATTCACAGGTTCCAGGAGTTAGAAGACTTGAACAGCTTAGGAGGAGAGTTCCTGAAGAGTCATCGTAATGACTGTCTCTGTGTTAGCGTAGAGGAGTGACTGATGCTTATAAAGCACTGGGAATGCTGGAAAGCATGCTTGAGGGTTAACTGTTTCCTCACAAGTGCCATGATCACAGTGGACACACAGTACCTGTCACCTTGAACCTTGGTACATTTGTCAAACCTTGATTGAGAGAATGCATTTTGCTGACAGTAAACTTGATAACAAAGATAGTGATTAGTACTTAAGTGCCAGAGGTAGGCATGTGCTAGGACACTTCCTTACTCTTTGTGGGAACATGAGCTAGGGTACACCAGCCCCATTTACAGGGGAGAAGGTAGGTTTGGAAGGGGGCAGTAATCAGTGGTAGTGGCATTCCTCGTATGAATTCACAGGATTCTGAAGTTGGTATACTTTTAATGTATTCACTTGGCTCACTGTCTCTGAGAATAGCATATGAAAAATGACACAGGAGAGGTTTCTACCCACTGGAGCAGGTGGTCTGCTAGCTAGGACGGGGTTAAAGGGACGGGGTTAAAGGGGAAGACACATTTTCCCTGATGTCTCCCTTGGTTTTTTGCTATTTAATGTTTAATTTATTGAGACAAAAGCCCGAAGTCTTCATCCTTTTAAATACCCTAATCTTTTTAAATCAACAAATCAGTTGCCTGATCTGTGTGGCTATGGCTTTAAACTAGATATGAGCAGTTCTTTAGTAAAACCACACTAACAGTATCCATTCAGGACACGGTAAGTACTGTGTGAAGGTCATTGAACTGGCAGTGCGGAGGAAGAGGTGGATGTCAGGAGAATAGGAAGGCAGCCTTAATGAGGAACCTCAGGAAAGACCTCTGTGTAAAATAATACTTCTACCAAGACCAGGGTGAGGAAAAGGCAGCCTGAGCTTACCTGTAGCTTAATGTAGCTGAGCACAAAAAAAAAAGGCCTTTTTGGTAGGTGTGAGTTGGAAGTTCAGAGAGCCAGTTGAAGGAACTGGGATGCAACTCATTGAGAGTGCCTGCATAGTATGCAGAAGGTCCTGAGTGAAATTATAACATACACACACCCCCATACACACATGCGCACACACGCACACACGTACCATGTGGTATCATGAATGAAAATGTCTCCCATAGGCTTATATGTTAGAATTCTTGGTCCCCAGTTAGTGGAACTAATTGGAGTGGATTAGGAGGTGTGCCATTGTTGGAAACAGTGTGTTACTGGGAGTGGGCTCTGAGGTTTCAAAAGCCCATGCCAGGCCCAGTGTCTTTCACAGCCCGCTGGCTGTGGATAAGGATGTAACTTTCTTAGCTGCTGCTCCAGTACTGTGCAGTCTGCTTCCCACCATTGGTGATCTGACACTGTAAGCAAGCCCCCAATTAACTGTTTTCTTCTATAAGTTGCCTTGGCCATGGGGTCTCTTCACAGCAATAGAACATTGACTAAGATACTGAGTTTAATGAAAATGCCAATGAAATTTCATAGAGAATTCTCTGTTCTCAGATAAAATGTAGTGAGCTGGGAGCCTGCCCCCCAGACATGAGCTTTGTGTGACTTCAAAGGAGTGAATGTTTTGGAACTATTTTTAATTCTTGCGTTTAAAACGATCTTAAGTGTACCAGAGCATAGGGGTTGAGTAGGAGAGTGGTTTGGCAGAACCAGATAAGAAGAGAGGATACATGAGCTCAAAATGCTCAGCGATCCAGCACATTTTACCAAGAGTTTTCCATTCAGGTAAAGGTTTTTGAAAGCTGATCTCAGCATCCCTTTGAGTCTGGTTTTCTTTTTGCCTCTTTCAGGTCTTTTCAGGACCTTCCCCTCCCTGCAAGATGTTAGACTCTGAACCCCGAGTTATCAGATTTCTCTCCCTGATACTTCCTTCTATCCCAGGCAACCCTGCCCCTGGCCACTTGCTAACCTGCCTCTGTCTGCCCCTGACTTTTGCACTCTACTGTCACCAAGTGATTTCTCTGAAATGAAGATCTGACTGCTTCCTGGATGACAAACAGTGGGTTCCCGGAAATCACCCCAGTCCTGTCTGTAAGGACGCTTCCTGTCCAGGTTCAGCCCAGCTATGGTTCTTACCAGCCCTGAAGTCTTGAAGTTACTTTAAACATTTTGTCTCAGTTTCACTACCCATAAAATGGAGGTGACCATGCACCTACCTCACAGGTAACCTGTAGATTCACTCAGCAGTGCTTGCTATGCACACCCTTCATGAACAGTATTAGCTAGCTGCCCTCTGTCTGGCAGGCCCAGCTAGTCTAGCCTGCTGTTTTCAGGTCAGCCTCGCCCAGTCTTCCAGCAGGCAACAAGTACAGAAATTGAGAAGATACAATTAGTAATCTCTGTAGCAGCTTCACTATCAGTGAATTTGCTTGTCGTCCAGTTTATAGGAATTCATTTTACAAAACTGTTCTTTCAGAGTGAGTTGGAAATAAACAGGTTAGTTCCTACACTCTCTCTGCTGAAGTCTAGTGCACACACAAGGAGGGAAGTCTATTACAAGATAGTTTTTCTTAAACTAACCAATGAGCTTCTGTCTATCTCTTTGACCCAGCCTAATTTTGTGTATTGTTGACCCATTTAGCAGATGTGTATGAGGCACCGGTGATGTATTTAGTCCTCACTGTCCGAAGGTCCATGAGGAAGGGAGTATAAGGACTGTGTGGGGGAGGCTGAGCCTCTCTGGGAAGGGCTTTGAGGAGTCAGGAATGGTTTCACAGATAAGGCAGAGGCATTGTGAGAGAAGATGGAGGTGTACGTCTTATGTCAAGCCAGGCTGAAGCCTAGCTGTAATACTCCAGCCATGTGTGGAGTTGAAAGACTTCCTCCCAAAGTCTGAGACCTTTCATTTGTGACCCAAGGCTAGCAGCATCTGCCTCTCTCAAGATTGCAGGATTGTCCTGAGGCGTGCGTGCATGCTTGTGAGTGAGTGTGTGTGTGTGTGTGTGTATGTAAGTGCCTGACTTCAGAGTTTATAAATTACTCAGTGTGACATTGCCCTCTGTACTTCAATCTGGACACAATAATATTTTTTCTTGTCTGTGTTTACTGTGACAAGCTAGTCAACCAGTATACTAATAATTATGTTGGACTGGGTAGTTTTGCCTATGTGTTTTGTCTTCTAGATAGGTTATGTCTCTTTAATCAGTGGCAATTTTTCATTCATGGTGATAGCCATGTTAATATATATAAGTCTGTGCCTTGAGATGTATTGAGTTAAACAACTGATAATTTGATAGTTTTCAGAAGCTTCAGGAGGAATCCGGTCAAAATGTTAATTTCTTCCTTACAGATAGGGAAACTGAGGCTCTTCTAGATAGCTTTTGATATTTGCCCAGAGTCATTTAAGCTGGCGGATAAATGGCAAAGATAGGATTAGAAGCCCATGCCCCTTGCTTTCCTGGCTTTGTATTTTCTTGTGAACTCAGCCCCAAGAACTGAGAGCTGTGCAGGTGCTGGCCTAAGGGAGAACCTTAGGGAACACCCTCCCCACGAGCTCCCTCCCGGCTGCCCTGAAGGTGTTTAGGAGTGTGAAGGTCCACCTGGAAACTAAGGAACAGGCTGGGAAGAACAACCAGCTGGAGCTGCCAAAGAGTGGAGGAACGGAGAAGAGGCCTGGTCCCTGAGAGGAAATGACTTGTAACTAACTAGGGTCAAGGAGGAGGAGCCAGGTGGAGCTCAGGGGATGGAAAGCCATGTAGAGGAGTCCAAAGGGCAGTGGAGTCCGCCATAGACTACTTCTTGGTACATAAGCCATCTACCATCTCTGAGCATTCCTTCCCCTTTACCTTCTGCTGGGAAGCATGTGCTGTGCTTACTCACTCAGCGTGTGTTGTAATCATTATTGTGTAGGCAGGCAGAGGGGAAGGCTGATCACACAGGAAGGCTCTGACTTTAACCCTCCTGACTTGAAAAAGTTGAAGAGTTTTTGACATTGTGTTCCTTTAAGTGTGTTGTTTAGCGAGCGAGAAAACAGTGCTCAGAGGGAGTAGGATCCAACAACTTTCCTGAAGCAGAAGTTCTCAGGGTGTGGGTCACACACTTGTCAGTGTGGTGGCATCAACTGGGAGTGACTGAAAAATCACGACACCCAACCGCACCCAGACCTGTGGAGTCAGCCCTTCTGGGTGTGATCCAAAGGCAGTTCCCCTGTGGAGCTCAAGTGAAGTTCAGTGTAAGAACCTTGTAGGGTAGCCAGATGGAGTCCGTGTGACAGGGCAGAATCAGTCCCTGGCTGCTCAAGAGTCATGAATTCCATTTGCTTTTCTCATCTACATATGAGGTCTAAGAGGAGACTTTGGGCTCAGATCCATGCAAGCCCCTTCCTTGAAATTTTTCAGGCCTTGTGTAATCCACCCATTAAAAGAGGCAAGGTCAAACCAGAAACTTCCACATTTAAATTGCTACTGTATCCTGTTGTATAAGAACAAAACAGAATGCCCTCAGAGGAAGACTGTCTCTGTTCCCTTTTCCACACAGTAATGCACACCACAGCTCAGCACAGGTGAGGCCCACAGGTTCAGAGTGCCGTCGGCTTAGCCTGTAAGGCAGGTCAGGAAGTGGTTTTCCGGGGAAAAGACAGGATATTAAGATTCTGGGACACTGAGTGTTAACTCTTGACCACATTGCTATAGCATGGAGCCTAGGAGCAAACTGTTCTTTGTAGGCCATGTGGACCTCCAGTTTTTACAAGAAATTGTTTTCATGCTTAACATGAATTTCATGTCCAGCACATTTAATTTATCTGTGACTTTCAGGAAAGGCATGCGGACTATTCGAGGTCACATGAAGTCTGCACTTCTAGGTTCAAGGCCAAACAGGTTTATTTTGCCTTTTTTTTTTTTTTGAAACAAAGGTTTTGCTTGTCTTAAATTTCTGACACACGCACACACACACCCCCAGAGCAAGAATGTTCTAAAGAACCTGAAAGTAGTCATCCCTTGAGAATTTTATGCTCACAAACCTGTTAAATATTAAAAATGAAATCTCAAAGATACAACTTGGTCTTGCAATTTTTATGACCTTTGATTATGAGAGGCTGTTATTTATCAGCCCTCCCAGTCTCCCTCTCTTCCTTCTTTATTTTTATTCCTTGGCTTGTTTGTCTGTTTTTGTTTTGGGGGTTTAGGGGGTTTTGTTTGTTGTTTTGTTTTGTTTTGGGCAACTCTATCTCTGTAGCCCAGGCTGACCTGGAACTGACTTTGTAGTCCAGGCTGGTATTAAACTAATGATTTTCTTGCCTTGGTCTTTCCAATCCAAGGATTCCAAGAATGAGTCCCTATACCCACCCATGTGCCTACACTTGACAAGGTATTACAACCATCTAAAGAAAGTGTAATTAATTTTACAAAGAGAAAGCTACAACTTCGAGAGGTGCACTGGCTTGTCCAAGGATGCACACACAGTTCATGGACAGCCAACTACCTCAGGCTTTTTGTGTTGGTATTTTGTTATTGTTGATGATTATTGGTTCTTTTTTTTTTTTTCTGGTCACAAGATTTTTCTCAGAAATATATGAGACACAAAAAGTGTTTTCAGCATTCTAAAGCCTGAGGCTCAGCAGAGTCAGCATCTACAGTGCAAAGTCCAGGGAAGAGATGACAGGTTGAGCATCCTAAGAGCCTAGCAGCCTGGCAGTAACAACCTCATGAACAGGAGTTGCCAGGACACATTCAGTCTCTGTTCCCTGTAAGGTATCCTTGCTAAGAATCCAGCTGTAAAAATTTTGTTAGTGGATAATATGTCTTTATTCGATTGTCACCTTAAAGTCAAAGGTTTGTTCTGTTTTGATTTTTTGTTTTGGTTTGTTTTTTTCTGTTGTGGTTATTTTACCAGGAAACAATGCCAATGGGGTTGAAGAGTAAATGTTGGAGAAGTGGCAGAATTTAAAGATTGGTGTTCTCCAGAACTCAACAGAAAAGATTCAAAGATGGCAGTCTGGAAAGGTGCTGGAACAAGCCTGAAGCTGTTTGCTAAGCAAGCACAAGTCTTTTTTTTTTTTTTTTCTCTTTGGTTGCATGTCCCAGAAATATTTTGTAGTGATTTTTAAAATATCTACCGTCAGTATTAAGAAGGGTTTTGCATGTTGGCAATGTAGAAGCCTGATACATAGGATATAAATCTCAGTCCTGCCACTTTCAACTTGTGTGACTTTGAAGAAGTTACTTAACCTTTCCATATCTAGGTGTCCTCTACTGCAAAATAGAAATGACTTCCTGTGAGGTGTGAGTTAATTACCAATGTGTTTATGACTGTATTTGGCACTTCCTATTTCCATTTTAATTAACTAAAGCTTAATTAATGTAATTGCCGGGGCCAGGAGAGAAAATGGGGGGAAGGGAGGATGCTAAAATTGCCACAGCCTTCTGTGACTTCTCTCAGGATAAATAATTCCCTTTAGCGCAGTGATTTGAGGTTTTTGTTTTCATTGGCTTGGAACACTGCTTTTGAATTTCCCCAGTAGAGTATAGTGAGATCGCCAAACCGCTTTAACCCATGCTGGCTTAGAACTCACTGTGTTGGCCTGACTAACCTCAAAATCATGGCAGTCCTTCTGCTTCGGCTTCCCAAATCCTGGGATTAGAGGCATAAGCCACCATTTACCCCTTAAAACAGACTTTTTGCCCTTTTTACTGTTCTATCGCATGACCAAGGTAACTTACAGAAGAAAGTACTTAGTTGGGAGCTTTCTTAAAGTTTCTGAGGGTTGATCCATGATCAGAGGGAGACAGCATGTTGCAGAAGCCGAGGGTTTTGCATCCTGATCCACAGACAGCAGGCAGTGAAGCAGGCAGTTTTAGCATCCATCCTGCTTTCCCTCCATTCTCTCTCCTGGCTCCTGAAATTACATGGCTTTTGTAATCATAATGAGCCGTCGGTGCCTTGGGTTCCTCATTTGTCAGCTGAAGGTAACACCTGAGATGTGGGATTTTTAAACCTCGAGGGCCACCCTCAATGATACATCTTCTCTAACAAAGACCATGCCTCCTAATCCTTCCCAAACAGTTCCATTAACTGGGACCAAGCATTCAAACATAAGAGCCTGTGGGGGCCATGCTCTCATATCTGCCTTCCAAGAGGTGGTAGAGAAAGCCTCTGCATAAGATGTTTCCCATGGGTGGAGATAAAGGCTAGAAGGAAAGTAGTCAGAGCTCTGTACTAGAAAGAAATGACTTGCAGAATCTGTTAAAAAGGGTCTTCTATGCTTAGGCGTTAATTCATATTTATATCTCATAACCATGTCATTTCTGTTCTGTGGCAGAAAGAAACAGACTCTTGTTGGAGAAACAAGAATTCCATTTCTAAATTGCAAACTTTTCCTTCTGTAGGTTCATATGGGAAGGACATTGGGGTGATCATCTTCTCTATTTCCAGCTGGCTTTTCTGGTGAGTAAAGTCTTTTTATGACTGTTCCATATGTTAACCTTGACATACTTAAAGCATGCTATTTGACTTGGATTTAGCGACTGATCCTCCAGGAAGTACTAAATATCTAACGATATTCTTCCCTTGTCTGATTTGATAAAGGGTCAACATGGGCAGGATAGGTAGATTGAATAGTCTCCTATTTGTGAGCAGAATTCTAGGATGTTACTGCAGAAAGATATTTTTCTGAAGAAGAGTGGAGGGAGGCTCAGTTTTGCCCAAGTTCATGGAACTGCTTGGAAGCAGCTCCAGGACTCCCAGGCCAGCTGCAGGTGCCAGCGACTCCAGCCTTGTCTCCCATGGCTTCGGCATCTATGTGGAAGGGCACCCTGCAGCCCTGAGCTGTCCGCTCTGCCTTGTGTGGGAGCCACCTGTCATACATGGCTCTTGAGCACTGAAAATATGCCCAATGTTACTAAGACATTGACTCTTTTCTCTTGCTCAGTTTAAAATTTCAATATGTATAATTGTATGTCCATTTGGGTGTCAAAAAGAATGAGTTCTTGCCTTGTGCCCCTCATTGTGGTCTAGTGAGAAGCTGAACCTTCCCCCCTTTCAAAGGATAACTCCTGCCCAGAGAGGCTGGGCTGGGGCTCTCTGAGGCCCCCACTTTGGGTGCTTTTTGATTAGACCTGCTTTCTACTTATCATAATGACATGTCTGTGCCGCTGTTTCCTCATCTGCCAGCTGACGTTAACCTATCCTGTCTCCCCCAGAGATGGTGGGAGAAGCTTGACTGTAAAAAGTCTTGGGAGGAGCCTCCTTCCCGGGCTTTTTTATTTTCTTTTCAAAAACATTCTGTGGTGTCATGAAGCATTTCCATTTGAATACTAGTTATGGATAGGGTTTCTTTTCTCTAAGACAGTGTAGTTGGATGAACTCGAGGTTTCCAGATGATTGTCATTGTAGGACCAGAGACCCAAAACTCTCAGCTCTTGTGAAACATGAGCTGGGAAAGCAGTGAGTTCAGGCTAAGCACCGCTGAGGTGCTGAGGTAGACATTCTCCAGCCTGTCACCCCAGTGAGCTGTTTCATCTAAGAAACCAAAGCAGATGTCTTTCTACTGGGGGCTTTCTTAGGGTTTCTAGTGCTGTGATATTCTAAACACCAGAATCACAAACAGCTTGAGGAAGAGAGGGCTGATTTCAGATTACAGCTTTTATAGCCCATCATCCAGGGAAGTCAGGGCAGGAGGAGCTCAAGGCAGGAACCCGGAGATAGGAACAGATGCAGAGGCCATGGAGGCGTGTAACTTACTGGTGTGTTCCTTGGATGACTTGTTCAACCTGCTTTCTTATATCATCCAAAACCACAGTGGGCTATAACCTCCTATATTAATTATTAATCAAGGATATGCCCCCACGGGCTTGCCGACAGGCCAGTCTGGTGGGTGCATTTTCTCAATTAAGGTTCTCTCTTCCCTTTTCTCTCTTTGGCTTTCTGATCTTTAGCCTTGCTAAGTCTCAATTTCAATATTTGATACCTTGTTTTCTTCAGTAAGTAAAACTCTCTCGGGTGTCAATGTCGATATGACCATGGTAGTTCTCAGACTTTTATTCTAAGACAGGAATTTTAGCTGGTAGGGCACAGCATCAATCAGTAGACTCCATTTGCTTCAGGAATGCGCCATTCAGTTTTGAAAAGACAGCTTCCTCTGCAGCAGCAGACTGGGACCAGGGAAGTAGCTACATTAGTACTTTTGAAATATTTGCTCTAAGCAGAAGGTAACATAATTGAAACACCACCTGTGGAAACCCCAGGCTGCTGCTTAGTGTGAAGTGGTGTAGCTGTGGATGCTCCTGGATACCCCAGGAATATTACTTTATTATGCCGGACTCTGCTTTATATTATGGTTTATGAGTATGGTAAGGTTTTTAAATTTTTTAAATGGCACCACCAAAAGTTGTAGTGTGTGTCACAGTGACAGAGATGTTAGGGTTCAGTCTTTGTGTTCCATTTTCTAAGGGTTTTGAAAATTCTGTAACCTATATTCACTACTGTAGTGTTCTATGCAACAGGTGCATAGCCCTGGAAGAGCTCTGTTCTCTGTGTTCAGCCTCCCTCAGCTCCTGCCCCAGCAACCACTAGTGTTTCTACTGTCTTGGTAGTTTAGCCTTTCCAGAATGCCCACTAGTTGAGATTGCTGTAATGTATAACCTATCAAAATGGTTTATTTAGTAATATGCACTGGATATTTATCACCTCCTAAAGGTTTGGCAATTATGGACAAACTAGATAGACATCCATATACACATTTTTGTCTCAACAGAAATTCTCAGTTCACTTGAATAAACATCAGAGGACACACTTACTGGATTGTGTGGTAGGGCTACATTTACTTTTGTGAGAGGTTAGCAAAATGTTTCCAAAGTGTCTGGGCCATTTTGCATGTCCATCATTAGCTCCTGTGGCCCTGTATCCTCATTGGCGTTTGGTAGTGGTGGTGTGGATTTGGGCCATTCTAGTAGGTGTGCAGTCTATCAGACCTGTTGTTTTCTCATTGTTGAAAGTCCGTACGTGCTTGAGGAAACCCAGGGCATTGAACCCACCAGGGAAGCGTTGTGCTGCTTACTGCTGATTTCTAAGGATATTTCCCTCTTTTTGATAATAAGTCTTTATCAGAAGTTTCTTTTGCAAATATTTTCATTTTGCCTATGGTTTCTCTTTCCATTCTCATGGTGTGGTCGTTAGCAGAGCAGAAGGTTTTTGTTTTGCCTTCTCATTTTAGTGAAGGGAAGGAAGCACATTGGTTCTCTTTTACTGGATCTCCTTTCAGTTATTTCTGAGAAAATCCTTGCTTCCCCCCCCCCCCCATCAACATTTATTTCCCTGTTGCTATGGTGGAGAGGTCGCAATGGCAGGAACTCAAAGCTGCTGATCGCATCACTTCCAGAATTCGGAAGAGAGAGCGGTGAGTGCGCGTGGAGAACATAAACTGCCCAGCTCCCACCTCAGGATGGGGCCACCTTCAGGGAGCAGGTCTTCCCACTTCAGTTAACTCAGTCAGGACATCGGAGATAATTCCCCACAGATATGCCCAGAGCTCCTTCTCTCAGGTGATCTCTGATTCTGTCAGGTTCTCAACTGGTATTAGCCATTGTGATACCCAAGCATTCCCACATGCTCCTTGGGTATCTTTTGGTTTTTAGTTTTTAGTTTCACCATTAGATCTGTCATCGTTCCTGAATTCTTGTAAAGGTTGTGAGGTGTGTCTCTGGTTTGGTTTTTAATGATTTTATTGAGAAGATTCTTCATGCCATTGTCTTGTTTACTTTCTTATCAATGATTAGCAGATGGTAATTTTGAGAGTCTGTTTCTGACTCTCTTTCCATTGTTCTAACTACACTCTTGCCAGGACCATGCCATCTGATTACTGTAGCATTCTGAGACTTGCGGTCAGACTCGGTCCTCCAGAGTGGTTCTTTAATAGTGATTTGACTATTTCAGGTCTTTGCTTCTCCATGTACACCTTACAGTGAGTTTATTAATTTATAAAGTAATTCCATAGATTTGGGGGATGGTAAAGATCAAGTTGTGAAGAATTGCAATCATAAGATCACTGCAGTTTTCTATCTATGAACATGGACTCTTCATTTATTCAGTTCTTCGATTCGTTTAATCAGAATTTTGTAGTTTTCCTTATGTAGTATTTATAGCTCAACATTTCATTTGGGGAGGTGCTAATATAAATTTTAATTTGAAATTCAACATGATCATTGCACATACACACACTTACGCGCGTGCGCACGTACACACACACACACACACACACACACACACACACACACACACGAATAAAATTAGCTTGTATCCGGAGACCTACCTTTGATCACTTACTACACTGGAATCATGTCACCTATGATGAACAAAGCTTTATTTTCCTCCTATTTGTCTTTTACATTTGTGTATATGTTTGTGTGTTCATGCATGTGCAAATGTGTATACTTGAGGTCAGAGGACAATTCTGGGGAGTCAGTTCATTCTCTCTACCATATTTGTTCTGAGGATCAAACTTAGCCTGTCAGCCTTAGTGGTAAACATTTCTATATCTCATATATTCCTGTTTACTTTTTATTTGTCTTTCTGGTTATAATAGCCCTTTGAATACAATGTTGAAAGCAGTGGCAGTTTATCATTAGATGAATGGATTTTTAAAAAATATGGCTTATATACGTGGTAGAATTTGACTTTGCTCTAAAGAACTGAAAGAAGCCAGATTCAGAAAGACAGATTTTGCATGCATTCTCATATGTAGAATCTAGATTTACGTTTATATATAAACATATATACACATACCTATGTACGTTGTGAAAAATAAAAAGGGGACTCTGAACGGGAAACAGTAGATCTAAATGAGAGAGAATAAAAAGAGAGGGGAGGAGCCAGAGAGACAGCTCACGAGTTAAGAACTCTCTTACAGAACCTGAGCTTGTTCCCAGCACTGACTGCCTGTAAGTCTAGCTCCAGGCAATCTAACATCCTCCTCTGGACTCCATGGGCCCTGCATGCACATGTGTACACACACATACTTACACATACATACTCTCACACACACACACACACACACTCAATCAAAAAATGAGATCTTTCAGAAGCAAAGAGAAGAAAAACCATGGGAGAGGCATACTGACCTTTTCTAATTTTAGGAATGCTTTCTGTTTAAAACATTGTGTTCAACATCATTAAACATTCTGTTAACGGCAGTTTTTGAGGTATCCTTGGTTTTGTTTTTGGAGATTTTTAGGGGGAGGTGTGTTGTTTTTGTCTTTGTGAGATGGGGTCTCACAGTCCTGGCCCAGTTTGGCTTGGAGCTCTCTGTAGCCTAGGGTTGCCTTGAAGTGTGCCGGCCCTTCTACTGGGGTCCCCCAACTGCTGGAATGAGTGCATTCACTCCACGCTCACTCGCTGTGGGTCTTATAGACATTCTCTGTCAGTCAGTCAGAGGATGTTTATTTCCAGTTGACAGAGTTTTTGTAAACATTGGGTTTTTCTAAGTGCCTTTACTGCTGAGAACAAAACATGTTGTCATGTTGTATCTGTCAGAAGCTCATTTTATATTCTATAATTATATCACAAGAATATTTTCTGACACAAACATAAGCCTTTTGTGAATAATACTGGTTTTATCTTGATAACTTTGTTTTCTAATTTTATAACATTATTTGTAACAAATCTATTCTCTATTATCATTGAATTAGTGTTGATTGGCTACTGCATATGTCTTCTCTTTAACAAAACCAGACATCTCGACACTGAACAGATATGTATTTTATACAGGGCAAAGTACAGAAGCTGTACAGGTGTGTCTCTACCAAGGACAGTCCCTTAATCTTTTTATTTTCTTAATTGATTTAAAAGTTTAGAAATTTTTGAGAAGTAATTAAAGCATATGTTAGTAATTTAATCATCCTTTAAATGTACAGTGTTAGTTATCTCACTTCTGAACCTGCAATAATTTTTTTTCATTTTAGCCTCTTTCCATAATTAACATTTAAGAATGCTAGATCTAAACCATTCCACTAAGAAACTCAATATCTGCAGTTTCTTAGGCCTGATGGAAGGAAAGTCTTTGGTTTGTGTTTTGTTTTTGTTTTTTTTTTTTTGTTTGGTTTGGTTTTTTGATATTTATTTACATTTCAAATGTTTCCCCCTTTCCAGATCTCCTCTTTGAAACCTCCCTATTCCCTGCCCCCTTCCTCTGCCACTATGGGGGTATTCCCTCACCCACCCACCTACTCTCGTCTTCCCTCCTTGGCATTCTCCTATACTGGGGCATCTAACACCCTCAAGCCCAAGGGCCTCTCCTGCCCCTGATGGCTAACAAGACCCTCCTCTGCCACATATGTGGCCAGCACCATGAGTCCCTCCATGTGTATTTTTTGGTTGGTGATCCAGTCTCTGGAGCATCTGGAGGTCAGGCCAGTTGACACTGTTGCTCCCTCCCTGGGGCTGCAAACTCCCTCAGCTCCTTCAGTCCCTTCTCCAACTGGAAGGAAAGTCTTTGAATATCATTGGCTTTTAACTTCAGTCCCAAATTTAACAGTTAATTCCTGATTTGGCTTGACCTGGCTGAGGACCTGGAATAGCAGGTTTTTGGAAACAGGGGAGGGGAGGGACATGGTACAAGAGAGAGAACTGGGACAAAGCCAAAGCTTCTGCACATGAAAGCCATAGTCAGTGTTTATATTCACATGCATACATGTACATAGCTTAATCCTGTCAGTAATGGTAATTTTTGCACACATTCAGTTAAAAATACTAAAATGATGTTGTTAAAGATTTTGTTAATAAGTTTTTAAACTTTTAGTGGTAATTTTCCTACATATTGTTTTAGACACAGATGACACATGAATAAAAATATCATTGGGACTAGAGAGATGCTCATTGGCTAAGATCATTTTATTGCTCTTGCAGAGGACCTGTGTTCAGTTCACAGCACCCACATGGTGGTTCACACTCTTCATTTCCAGGGGATCCATTGCACCCTTCTGGTCACTGTGGATACCGGCGTGCTTGTGGTGCACATAAACACATGTGGCACATATAGTAACAGAAATAACTAAATTTTTTAGACTGCAAGAACAGTTACAATGAACACATAACATAATTACATTTAGTCAGAATTATTCTTAGTAGAAATCTTAATTTAAAAATCAACAAGTAAAACTTGTTATACAGAGTTAAGTTAATCTTATGCTTATTACTTTTTAAACTAGTTTGGGGGGGGGGTATCATGCTTCACAGCTTGTGAGAAGGTCAGAAGGCAGCTTGTTAGTTCACTCCTTCTACCTTGTGTCCTGGGGATCCATCTACTCAAGTTTTCCAGCTTGGTGGCAGGCACCTCTACCTGCCAAGCTATCAGCAGAAAGGGCCACCCTTACAAAAGGAAATTTCTGATTAATTAATAAAGTTAAAAAAAAAATCTGCCTAGTTAGTTATAGGGTGACCTGAAATTCTTTAGCAAATTCCAGAGTGTCCTGGTCTGACTCAGAAAACTTCATAACCAAAATGTTAACCCAGTATCAAACTCCCCTCTGTAGGTTTTGTCTTAAGAGAGGCCATAATGTCATTTGATGATTACTTTTCTTCTACTTTGGTTACTAGAGAAGGGATGGAGGAGGGAAATGGAGGAGAAAGGATCTGATGTTTTTCTGCTGGAGGAAGCAAAAGCAGAGTAGGTTAGATGGGAATCTAATATTGGGATCTATAGAATTTATGTTTGATTTTGAAAGTCTCTAAAGTTTTCTTATTAATTGCTGATTCTTCAGCATCTTTCTTCCATTCTGACAGTTTCCAAAGCTCTTATTCATTTCTTAAAAGTTAGCAGTTTTATCATTTCTGCTTACAAATGTGTTTAAATTCCAATTAGAACGGAGAGCTGTTGCATCATATTTAATGCTGTTGCCTAAGACTTCTAGGTTGATGTGCAAAGAACACCGACTTAGGAATACCACGTGGTCCCCATTGAGAGAATGTAGGGCCAAGTTGTCTTTAGTCTTATTTTCCCATATTTCCAAACACTTGGAACGTTAAGTCACTATACTTACCAAATATAAAACCAGCTGGGAACCAAATGTCAGGCTCCTCCTCCATATATTTTCTCATATTTCTGTTTCCCATTTTCTCCCAAAAAATATCACAGATTGGAGGGTACTCCATCTTAGCAAAGAACTGTATGTTTTGAGGCTGGTTTATGTGTTGCATATGGGAATTTCCTAGGGTTTTAGTCCAAGGTGGGTTTCTCACATTATGTTGGGCTGTGCTTGCATGCTTATGGGAATGTCAGGTGGGGTGGATGGGCTCGCTGTTTTGTGGTTGTGGATTTGATATGACCAGTCGTCTCAAATGCTCCTGTACCTGGACTCCTGTCACGGTGAACTACAGCCTTAAACTACGGACCAAAATAATCCCTTTCTCCCTTAAGTTGCTTTTGTCAGGGCTTTGTTATACAACATCAGGAACGTAAAATAAGTGTGTGAGGGATGGTTACATCGAAGTGGGAGACCCTGTTGTAGTTTTCAGGGGCTATCTGGTGACGTCATTCGGTAGCAGCTAGTGGTCTGCTAAGAAAACTGTTCATAGTCACAAAGATTGGACACAGGGATGGGCTATGGATGGGTTTCTGGGGGATTGTAAAGAAAACAAGATGGTTTCAGTCTGGTCGGCAACACTTAACTCTCCAGAGTCAGAAGTTCAGTCAGTTGGCCTTGTAGAATTGTTACCACACATGTGCCCTTTATTTTTCTTTCTGGAAACTTGTTTATGACTTCATAAAGTGGCTGTAAGGATAAAGTAAATGATGACTGTAAAGCACTTCCCTCGGGCTGACAGGCTATGAGTGCGCCGCCTGAGGGGGGGATGGTTGCACACAGAGTAGAGAGGAGGCCACAGGACTGCTGCTGCTTCAGCTGTGTCCTTCTGGATGCTCTTCCACCGTCCCGCTGTCACCTTCCCTAGATCAGTACTCTCAACCTATTTCCGTTCTTACACGAGGAGAGAGATTAAAGAACTATGAGTTCCGTGACGTAAGCGGAAATGTCTCTCCTAAAGGTGAGTTTAATACTAGAAGAATGAGTTGTGGTTGAGTTGAGCTGTGCTTAGGAGGGCTGTAGACCACAGCCATGCCTGTGACTCCTTGTGTCCTGTCCTGCCGAGAACCAGTTCTCTCCATGATGATACATCCCATGTCTCTAAGTCTTGTTCATGCTTTCCACTTGGTCCTTCTGAAGCTCATGTAAGTCTTCTGTCTCTTAATTCTTCCACTTTCTCAGGCCAGGGCAAGGCTGCTTCCTGCCTGGTATGCCTCTGGTGGCTCTTCCATCTGCCTCCAGGACTCACGCACCCACTCAGAACTGACTGGTTGAGCATCTGATCTGTAGAGCGCTTTAGAGCAGGGCCACACACACGATGGGAGCCATAGGAGAGGTGTTAACACTACCTAGACTGGGGCAGAGGGGAGGATATGGCTGGGTGTGGAGGCTGCCTGGAGCAGAACTATCCTACTGGCTATGAGGGACCTGGACCTTCAGAGATACAGCATAGCACTGCTCATTTCAATTTGATTAATCTTTGTGTATGTGTGTTTATGCATGAGTATGTATTCTTGTATGAGTGCGTATGGAGGCCAACGGTTGATATTCTGTCATAAAACATAAAACCAAAGCGATGTGGAGAGGAAAGTTTATCTGGCTTACACTTCCATAGCAATGTTTATCATCAAAGGAAGTGAGACAGGAACTCAAACAGGGCGACAATCTGGAGGCAGGAGCTGATACAGAGGCCATGGAAGAGTGCTGCTTACCAGCTTGTTCCCCATGGTTTGCTCAGCCTGCTTTCTTACAGACCAAAGCCCTGGGATGGCACCACCCACATTGAGCTGGGCCTTCCCACATCAACCACTAATTAAGAATCTTATGGAGGTATTTTTTCAATTGAGGCTCCCTCCTCTCCAGTGACTGTAGCTCGTGTCAAGTGACATAAAACCAGCCAGCTCACTATTTTATTTTTCGAGACAAAATAAATTGACAAATTGAGACTCAATTTGGCAAGACTAGCTGTCTAGCAGGCTCCAAAGAACCTCCTGCCTCTGCCTTCAGCACTAGGTTTACAGGCACACCACCACAGCTGCTTGTTATAAGGCTGCTGGGGATCTGAGTTCAGGTCCTTGTGCTCATGTGGCAAGCACTGTACCCACTGACTAGCCATCTCCTCAACCCATTTTGCCATGCTTATAATATGATCTTAAGATGTCACTTTTGAAGAAACATTGGCTCCAGAGAAGAGGTTGCAAGAGCATAATGGCCCACATCCACTGCCAAAAGCATTGACTTTCATGTTTGGTAGAGAGGGGCATGGCTGGCTAGAAAGCAGGGAGGGGACTGAACATGCCTGGCAGCCAGAGTGGGAGCTAAGAGGTTTTACCGGTAAGTCTTGAGCATCCTGCCTTTCATTTCTCCATCCGGCTTCATTGTCTGGGTCCTGGGTCTGTCCTTGTATTCTGTGTACTTCTGTGACTTAGCCATCCTTTTCCACTGTGGACTTGTGCGTGCTTTTCAAAGCCCTCCCCCTTGGCTACCTCAGCATAGCTTCCCTGGTACCTTGGACTGGATGCCTGTGGGCACCTTCATATCAGCTCATTTTTCTGATTGCCCAGACTTGGAATCTTGGAATGACATGAAGCTTCTTATCCTGGCACTGTCTGGATTCACTCCAGTAGTCTGCAAATCTTCCTCTTCTCTCTCTGTCCTTTTCTTTCTTTCCCACACCCGTTTTCCTGTTTTTCCCCTCCTTCCTTTTTCCTCTTTTTCCGTTTTGAAAAGCAATATTTATTAAGCCAAGAACTGTACTCCTTTCCCCGCATGAACTATTTCATTTACTGCTCACAAAATCTGTGAGAAATTAGTATGAGTATCACTCCAAACTCTGTAGTGCAGGCAAGTAAGGACCAAATCGGATATGCAACGTGTCTAGACTCACATAGTTTAGCATTCATGTTAAGGACAATCTATGACACCCTGGCTCATGAGCAGCTTAGATACTCAACGGGGATATACATTGATCTCCTCCCATCCCCCCTTCTGTGTAGTCTCAGAGCTGGCTTGTTTTAATCTTCCCGCAGCACAATTGTGACCCTGTCACTTCACAGAGTCCCGTATTAACACCCCCCACTCCTGGCTGTGTTTTCTGCCGTTCCCTGAATTAACACCTACCCCACCCTATCCCCTTTTTTGTTTTGTTGTGTTTTGTTTTGTTTTGTTTGCCATTTAGAAGACACTGATTTATGGAAAACAACATGGTTTTGAAAGCCTGGCCTCAGCCCTAGAATTTCTTCTTGTCTTTGTTACCAAAAGAGGTAGTTCATTTCTCTGAGTTGTTGTTCATCTGTTCATTTAGTGGGTATTTACTACATGTTTTCTCCTGCTGGTCCTGCTTGAGCAATGTGAACATTCAGAGTTCCCAGACTGGCCATTTGCTCATCTTTGATTTCTTGCGGGACTGCATCAGGTGGTCCGTGTGGGCCATTTTGCCTGGTGCACAGTACTAGTTCCTCAGAGCTGTTTTCTTCTGCTTTGCCAAAAAAGCTCCTTGCATCTTGCTAACCTTTTGGTTCAGCTTCTTCTATCCTTCTGTTCCTTAAAAAAATACAATATAGTTTTTTTTTTTCTTCCTGTGTGTGGTGGCATGTGTCACAGCCCTACTATGGATGCTAGAAGTTCTCTGTGGACTCACTTCTCACCTCCCACCATTATGTGGGTTCTGGAGACCAAACTCAGGTTGTCAAGCTTGCACTGTTGTGCTACAGAGCCATCTTACCAGCTCCATCTTGTGTTCTCTGGATGACTGAACTGAAAAGCTCTGTTATTCATTGCTGCTTTCTGGACACTTCTCATTGAAAAGACTTGTGTTGTTTATGTGGGCATTCGGCTGTTCTTGCTAAACCCTTTAAAAAGCAGGGGTTTTGCTAAGTGTGGTTCACAAACCCTGAGTCATCTCAGATCCTTTCAGGGAGCAACAAGGTGAGATGTGGCTCTGGAATAATATTAAGGTATTTCTTAGTGTTTTCACTTTGTTGACATTTGGAATATGCTACAAAAGACATGGGATAAACTTCTATTGCTTAATTATTAATCAAGGCAGTAGTCACATGCCTTACAACTTTATGCCCAGAGTGAGAAGAAAAAAATGCTACTTAAGGATGTCCTTGATGCAGTGGAAGTTATTTAACTAAGCCTCATTTCAAAACATAACGTTTTAATCTACCCTGTGACACAGTAAAGAATAAAGCACTTCGCACTTCTCCTGACCACCAAGCCTGGTGTTTGAGGGAAACACTCTCATTTAGTTGCATGCTTAACTAGCCACATTTTTTTGGTTTGTTTGTTTCTCTGTTGAGTTCTCTATTTTGCATCTCTGATGTACCACAGGCTTGACTGTGGACAGCAAAGCACTAGGGAGGTTCCTATCAGTGTTTTCTTGCCTATCTCTCTTTGGACCTAGGTGGTAGTACCACTGTCCCAGCCACAGTGATGGTCATAGCTGAACAGCAGTAGAAGAGTCAGCCTTCACTGAAGCATTCAGTGATGGCAACTTTTTGTTTTGTTATTGAGACTGAATAATAATACCATAAGTAGGTCCTTAACGTTTAGGTATCTCAAACCTTCTGACACTTTCAAAAATTGAGACTCCTGTGGGGTTTTATTTAGCTTAATCTATTGACATATATAATAACTGTTGGCATATAAGAACCTGAAATTGGGAAGTTTAAAATGTTTCATACATTATTATAATGATTCTTCTGGGACCCCTCTCATAAACAAAAAAAACTATAGGCAATTAAGGAATGCTGAGAGTGAGAGAAATAGTCCTTCTCAGGAATGGTCCCCAATTCCTTATCCAATAACAAGTGGTCAGCCTTGAGGTATAAGTGTGTTTAGTATGCTAATGAGATAATGGATGGTAGGCAGCCCTTCAGGATGGGGTTAAACAACGAAACAGAACACTATGGGAAGAATAGATGGCTGTGGTAGAAGTCCCACATGCCAGACCTTTGGGAGGGCAAAGGTTATGGCAAGTGGTGATTTTAATCAGCCTGCCATGCTTGTGTAATGAAGCCTCCATAAAACCGAGAAGAGTAGTGTTTGGAGAGCTTCCTAGTAGTTCCTGGAAGCTGATGCCCCTGGGAAGAGCATTATATTTAGTTTCTCATCTCTTCACACATGCTCGTTGTAGCTATCCATGCCTTCATTTGGTCTTCACCTCTGCCCTCTTTAATCACCTCTTAAATAGACCAGGAATGTTCTCTGAGTTCTGTGAACTGCCCTAACAAATTAATGAAGAGAAGATGAGGGTTCTGAAAAACCTGTTTCTAGCCATTCAGTCAGAAGGATGGGTAAAGAGTACTGGGGCTTTTGCCTGGAGTCTTAGGGAATGAGCCTTAAGTATGGGATAAAATGCTTTATCCAGATAGGCAATGTCAGAGTTAAGTCAAATCGAAGGTCATCCAGCTGGGATCCAGCTTGCTTGCTGCTCCATACAAGAAGACCCGTATATGTTTGGTTGCAGACATCTGGGTTGAGGAAACCAGGGTTGATTTCTTCCCTGTATTTTCAGAAGCCCACCGTCAAAACCTTGTTTTTCATTCCTAATACCACAAAAGAAAGAGGCTCCCTTTGTGCCTTGGTTGATCGGGAAGGACAGTGGCTTTTGTCCTAACTAGTGTGTATATCTGTCTCCTACCTGTACCCAAGAGCCACAGCTGCTGGAAGCTAATGACAAGAGCCCTAAAGTCCAAGTCAGCTCACCACAGTGTAAGCCCCAGCACCGTGTGCTCGGCTTGTTTATATCAAGATGAAACAGGAGATTGGAATATAAAAGATGAAAGGCACTGAGGTCAGGGGCTGGGGGGGAGGGGGGGATCAGCCAGAGGCCATAACCCTGAGCTTAAAGCTTTCTAGTTAATAACGTGTGTGCACTTGACGTGTGCCCCCATGGGTAGCCCTGGAGCCGGACTGATTTTTTTTTTTCATTGCCCAACTCATTTTCAAGGTTCGAACCTCTTCTGATAAAGTGTGGGAAGTTTTGCTGGGAATTATTTGAGTATAATCAATTTGGGGGAAATTTATAAAATTCAGAACTAAAAAACTTCACAAGCCACCAACCCCCTCTTGGGCTTCCTTAGATCTTGCTGTGCAGTTTTATCTGTGTGCTGCTTTTACTTTAGTTGGTGTCTTGTTTTCACATTTATCTAAGTCACTGGTTTGTGCTGTCTTAGTTATGCTCAGCCTGCAGCAGCAGGGTGGCCTTCTACACCGACTGTGGAACCCACAGAGCCCTTAAAGGAGAGCGATTCCATCCTCAGTATTGGTCATCATGGCAGGTCAGGTTAGGTGTTATTAGAAAAATAATCTGAGAACTTACTTTGGTGTGCATGAGTTTTATTTTTTATCTGATACTTTTTAACCAATAAAATATTTCATGTGAGAACAAGCCGGAGCTTAGAGAACAGTGAGCTGAGACTGGGCTAAGTAGCCTGTTTCTGTCAGCCTTGGCTTAAATCAACTTTGCCTCTATGAAAAGTCGGGTAATTATAACGGTTACTTCAAGCTGTGGACGTGAAGGGTACCCAAGTTAAATTATCATACGGCCAGCAAACGTGTTTAGTGCCTGCCTTCTGTACTGTATACTTCGGGATTACGCTGCAAGACCAGGTTGAAATGGGATTCACAGGAAAGCACTTACCAATGTGCCTGCAGTGTGGTAGAATACTCAGGAAATAGCACTGTGTCTGTTGTTACTGTTGCATCTAAGTTTAGAACTTCTTGAATTAGACAGAATGAACCACGAGAAGGGTGAAGAAATACACCGTGTGCCAACCCAGCAAGAAAAGGCACATATCTCTGGAATGGAGCCTAACGTACCTGCATCTGTAGAGCACCACACAGCATTTATTCTTGGGAGGCCTTCAGACGTTAAGAACAATGTACATGTTTAGTCTGTAAATAAATGGATGAATTTTGTCAAGAAGGCGCCCTGAACAACAACACCACCACCACCAATAATAATAATGAAAAAAGAGAGCATTCATGTTCTCATGGACACAAAGACGTGCCTTTTAAAAATTGGTCAAATGTTAAATTGTGAGCATATAATTCATAAAAATTTGCAACATTGCTAATACAATGACTCTAAAGATAAGCAATAGAAAGAAGGGCCAGTTTCCATCATTTTATTAAGTTCTAAACTTGAATTGTACACTGGTGTTCTTATGAATGCAGATTCATATTTTCATGTAGATGGGAGCCTGTGTTTGAGTCTGTTGGTCTGTCTGTACATCTACCCTCATCGTATATTGCCCTTTTCCTGTGTCCTCATACACCATGATCTTCTTGTAGTGGCACTAAAATAAACCGTGCCCAGGTAAGTGGCTATTAGCCTAGCTTTTCATCTGAATTATAGACTATCAAAAGGCTGTGTAGTTTCTTGTTACATGTAAATTGGGAAACTGAAGCAGTGTCCAACATTTGAAGCACAGTGAGAAGCATATAGCATATATTACACAGTGAAAAGCATAAGACCAACATTCAGATAGTTGAATCCCAACGATGTTAAACAGTTTTAATGTAGGAAAACATTTAGACCCCAAGAACCTCAGTGTCTTTGTCTCTAAAATGGGTATAGTTGTTTTGTGTCCCTGAGGTGGTTTGTATCCTTTGTGCCTGATGCAGTGTCCATTGCAAAGTACTCGTTCAGCCCTTAGATGTCAGCAGAAGGAAATGAAAGAAGACAATTCTGATTGGTGGATGCAGCAGCTGCTCTAGAGGGAGAGAGCTCAGAGGCTCCCAAATTAGATGGCACAAATACATCCTGAGTACGTCATATTTGTCCTGTCAGTTGCAAGTTTGCTAAGTGAATGTTCCTAAATCTGCAAGCCTTGTCATTTCATGAATATTAAGGCTAAACATATCAGAAAAGCAAACTGACCAGTCATGACCCTAAAACATTAAGGGCTATGTCATAGAGGAGGCAGCTGTTCTCTTTGCTGTCATTAAAGGTCCGTGCTTGTCTCGGTCCATTAATTTACCCTCTTGGTTATATTGCTTTTGAATTTTAAATTTCTCATGGTCACCAAATGGCTGTCGCAGTCTTTCAGCCAGTTTCAGTGAACCAATAATACGCTCCTATTTTTGCTGAGAACATAGAATCCTTTCCTGTGTCCTCCCCATGTGTCCCTTGAATTGACCTCAGCTGGGCCCCCCACCCAGAGCTCCCAGCATTCCTACACAGGAACCAGGCTTTGTCAGCAAGGACACTTTTGGAAATGTCTGCCTAGTGACCAGTAGTAGTGCTGCACATGAAACAGTGGAGGAAAAAAGAAAAAGATTGGCGTCCACTGTGCAGGATTTTTCTGTGAGAGTTACAAGTCCTGTATTGAGGATTCTATTGGTTTTGAATTTAGAAGGAACACTGGAAAATAATCTCTGGTGTGAATGTGAGGGTTTTCTTCCCCACCCCTGCCTTTTAAAAAAAGTTAAGAAAATATTTATGAATGGAGCCATGTTTGTGGGTGTCCACAAAGGCCAGAAGAGAGCATTGGATCTTCCTGAGCTGGAGTTACCAGTGACTCTGAGTCATTTAACCACATGCTGAGCCCCTCTGCAAGAGTGGTACCTGTGAGCCCACTCTCCAGTCCTTGCCTAACCTTAATATTTTTCATTTACTTAGTCTCTCACAGTGTTATACATGTATGTATTCTGACCACACTCACCGCTTCCTCTCTCTCACCCCTTCCTATGCCCTCTTCTTTCTACTGCTCATCCCTTTCATGTCTTAGTATCTGCTCTGCTCCTGACTCAGGAGTTTAATTAGGGTTGCTTAAGTAACCACAGTTGGGGGCTATTTACCAGACCATGGGCAAGTTACTAGTGCTATAGCACTCAAGACTTCCCCTTCCCTGGCAACCATTAACCACATTAGCTCCTCAGGGCACAGTGAGGCTTTATGAACATTGATGTGCAGTTTTGTGCAGGTTGTGAGCAGGTAACCAGAGCTGCCGTGAGCTCGTGAGTCTAACGGCCATGGCATGCTGAAAAGACAGCATGTCACAGTCTCCTCTTGTCCTCCAGCTCTCAGTGTTCTTCCCACCCTCTTCAGAGTCTGAAAGGGCTCGAGGCCTTTCTTTCTGGGCAGCGAAAGAATAGAGGAATGAAAGAATTCGCATCAGGAGATATGTGGGAGTTTGTGTTAGGCATCTGAAATGTTTTAACCTTGAATATTGCCAGAAGAAGTACATCAAAACTGGCCAAAAGACTGTTAACAGATGATTACTCACCCAAGCCCCGTGAGTAGAAGAAAATGTACAACAGTATTTGGGCAGGCAGGCTTTCCAGAGTGTTTGCAGGGAAGCTTTGCAGAAGAGTACCGGAATGTGAGGGTCACTCAAAAAAGTCACCAACTCTTGGTTTCTGTTGGCTGCCTGAGCTGGGTGTGCAGAGACAGAGGCAGAAAGGAAGCCATTTGCATGGTCCAGGTAGCAGAGACCCTGGAATTCCATTCCCAGTTAAATCATGCTCATATCCCAGGAATCCAGATTTCTGATTTAAAAAAAAAAAAAAAAGAGGGGGGCTCTGTGGGGACAAACTAACTTGAGTAAAACATGCTTCGCTTGTAATTCATATTTACTATTTTCTTTTGGACATAAAGCTTAAATTCCTATATGGTTAGGGGATCCACATCACAGACAGAACCACTGGTGAGAGAGGATACCAAGTCACAGAGAGGACCAACAGTGAAAGAGTATAACACATCACAGACAGGACCATTTAAACATTAAAGAAACTTTGTAAATAAAAGTCCACCAAGACTCATGCATAATTTGTTACATTGTACATATTGAGGAGGTCACTGAACAGAAAAATTAGTGTGTTTTATTTATGTTATATGTAGTGTTAGCATGTGATCAGATCTTTGAACTGTGCTGTGAATTCTCAAGTGATTCAAAATTAATATTGTAGTCTGTAATTTAAGCACAAAATCCTTATCTGTTCTCGTTAGCTCCCAAATAATTGACACAAAGACCGATTAAGTTTAATAATAATCTGTAAGCCTAGGCTAGGCAGGTTCTGAGGTATTCTAACCTTCTATGGCTATTTCTCAGATACATGGTTCTTTACCTTCAATCTGAGTCTGCCACTGGTTTGCTCTGTTCCATGTGTGTCCTCATGGTGAATCCCTTGGCAACCTGCTTTATCAAGACTCCTCCTGGACCCGCTGCCTTATGGCCACTTCTTTCTTTGTCCAGTAGGTCTCAAGACTCCTCCTGGACCCGCTGCCTTATGGCCACTTCTTGGTTTCTCCAGTGGGTCTCTTTTCCTCATGGTCTGTCCTCTCCTTCTCCCTGGGACCCCTGGCTGGGATCACAAGTCTAGCCTTCCTATCTCCTCTGCCCAGCCATAGGCTGATCAGCAACTTATCAACCAGTCAGATAATTAAGGAGCATTCTTTACACAACATTGATATAGGAGATGATTCAATAATCATGGCGATGCTATTGTAATTAGATCTCTGGACACAGGCATCTGCAACTGAGTATACAGTGCACAAGACTGATCCCCAACACAATATCTTGTTTGGGTGCCAGCAAAATGGCTAAGAGGATAAAGGCATTTGCTGCCATATCTGGTGGGAGTTTGATTCCTAGAACCTATGTGGTAGAAGGGCAGAACCCACTCCCTGAAGTTGTTCCTGACCTCCACGTGTGTGCGCCATGGCATGAATGTACCTCCCTACCACAGTAAATAAATGCAACAAACATTTTTTAAAAGACTGCCTTATTTTTATGAAAGAATCCCAAAGTCTCACCTTTAAAAGCTCCAGAAAGATTTTGCTTTAAGAAAGAGAGGTGAGGGGCTAGAGAAATGGTTCAGTGGTTAAGACCACTCTTCCATTGGACTCAGGTTCACTTCCCACCATGTACATGGCAGCTCACAACTGCCTACAACTCACTTTCTAGGGGATCCAACACTTTCACATAGACATACATCTAGGCAGAACACCAATGCACATTAAAAAAAATAAGCCATTTTAAAAGAAAGTGAAAGAGATGAACCAGGTGGGTGTTACAGACCTGTGTTCCAGCACTCAGGACACCGGCTCAGGTAGACTTCAAGTACAAGGCAAGCTTGAGCTATAAAGACCCTGTCTTACAATAAACATAAAGGATAGGAATGAGCAGTTGGTGAGATGGTTCACCAAGTACAGTACTGAGCAAGCCTGACTCCATGAGTTCCACAGGCACACCCACCTCACAACAAAAATAAATAAAATGTAAAAAGAAAACCAATTGGAGGAAGAAAAAACAATTGGCAGTTGCTCTAACTTGCTGGAGCTGACTGAGGCTTGTTAGGGATGCAGACAAAGGGAGTTGAAAGTGTGATGGGAAATAGAGGTCTTTGGGGGGTCCCCTCCTCTACTACCCTGCACAGATGCCAGGGTAGAGTGGCTGTCCCTAGAGCTAACACTGCCTACTTAATGTGTCCTCATCAATGGGACTCATTCATGCAGAGGAAATGCTGTCCCTCTGAAAGGCACTCGTATCAGCCAAGCTGCCTGAACCCAAAAGGACCCATTTGGGAAGGGTTTGTGCTTGTTTCTAAAACTCCCTCTCCCAGGAGTTTTCTTAATGTTCTGCAGTGTTTTCAGTGGCTGTGGGCCCCAAATTTCATTGAACCAAGAAACAAAAGTAGTGGAGCAACCCACTTGGCACTGAGATCAGAGCCAGCAGTAGTTAGAAATAACTGGAAGAAACTGTGTTACTACCCACAGATAGGACAAACAGGAGTATAAGTAGCAAAGCCTTCAGGCCTTAAGAGACAGAAGACTGAAGAGCAGCAGTTGCCTACCAAACATTTCAGGTACAGCCATGATATTTTCCACTGACCTCGTGTAATTTCTCTGCAAGTCAACATGGCATTACTTATTTATCTTGGTTTGTTTGTTTGTCATTTTTGGAAATAAGAAACATTTTCATAGTACTAACTGAAACCCAGTTCAACAGAAAATATTTCTGGCCAGTTTATAATACCTCTGCTTCAGTGGGCAGTGTGCTTGCTGAGGACCTGGGTTTCCAAATTCCAGCACCCATGTAAAAGCCAGACAGAGCAGCACTGGTGGTACAGGGCCCAAGCTTGCTGGCTGGCCAGTCCAGCCAAATCAGTAGACTGGAAATTGATTGAAGAAGACACCTTTTCTCAGCATCTCAGGTCACATGCATGTGCATGCATATGTGGAGAGAGAGAGAGAGAGAGAGAGCGAGCATGTGTGCTTGCCCTCTTCCCTCCCTCCCCACATGCATATAAACTAAATAAAATTTTTATTGACTGCTTATTCTTGTCAGGCTTCATTTCAGGCCTGAGCACAGCATTGAGCATATAGCTCACAGAGTTTTCATTCCAGTAAGAGAGGTGCATGTAAGTCACTAGCCAGAAAGGAGAGCATCAGGAGGTATTTTGACATAGCAAAGCAGTGTGGGGGAGGAGGGCTCTTCAGAAGAAACCTGGAGGACCGGAAGAAACCAAATGGTCAGAAGTAGGTATCTGCTTATGGTCCCAGTAGAAAAGCAAATTTACTTGAAGGCCCCAGGACTGGCTTGCTAGTGCTATTTGAAGAGAGGCAAGTCCCCCACGTGACTGCGTAGAAGGGTAGGCCAAGGGGGCCTGGTGGCCAAGGGGTGGTCTTCAGTGAGAAGCTAAGGCTTCTGAGACTTCTGAGCAGGGGAGTAAAGTGAACACCCCCTTGCTTACTGGATGGAGACAGACTGAGGAGACAACAAGGATGAGGTTCAGAATCTGGAGAGATTATGATAGTCATCAGTGCAGGAGACGATGGCTGCCTTGCAGAGGAGACAGTAGAAGCTGAATAGATTCAGAAGGTATTTTAAAGCAGGAGTCACAGGAGTTGCTTATGAAATGAAGTAGAGCTTAACTTATATTACTAGATGTGAGGTGATAAGAAAGGAACCAGAAATGGCCATGTGTGGAATCTCATGCCTATGATCTAGTCCACTGAAATGGTGAGGCAGGAGGATTGCAGTAAGCTTTGAGGTCAGCCTGGGCTACATAGCAAGACACTGTATCAACAAAAGTCCAAAGAGGAGAACTCAGCCATGTGAACAGAATGATTATTTTCAAAATAAAATCTTAACAGCCTAGAGTACTCCAATAAAACTGGAATTTTTAGAAGGTAAAGTAATTTTAACATGCATTATCAGTGATAAATGCTGCTAAGTTCTACATATTTTATTTCCTGGGGGGAGGGAGTTTCTTTCTTAAATAGGTTTAGGTTTTAGGTTTTTCTTAAATAGTTCTATCCAAGCATGTTGGACTTGTAGCTTTTTTTTTCATTAAGCTCTGTGTTAGACAGCATTGCTTTTTTTGTCCAATTATTAAAGCTCAGATCCCCATTCATTCTTTTGACACTCTTCCTACCAGAGAACTGGAACTGGATAGCATTTGCTAAACTTCCTGGGTAGATGCATTTGAACTAGGCTAATAGCAGGCCTTTGGCACTTAATGGCTTGGAAGCTTTCTGCATCTCCTGCTGGAAAGCCATTTAGCCTGTTTTACATTTTACTCACTACCTGTTGTGTGGAAAGGAATATTTTTGAATAGTCTGCTGCTTTAGTTTACAGCCCTGTGCCTACAGCCCCAATATATTTGACATCTTACACAGAGTCCAGGTCAACCCAAGCAGTTGTGTTGAGTTCCTGGCTGTCAGTGGTTTCCTTGATAACCATTGTCTATAACAGGGTTTCAAAGTGAGGATGCTAACGATTGTGGTTTACTTCGTTGCTGCATGGTTTGCACTGTAGTTCACTCAATTTAGGTTCTGAATGCCTAGTGGTTCTTAGGCAATTAGGCATCTCTCCAGTCTAGAACTCCTCACAGTAAACTCTTTGCAACCACTGGAGTACCTAAGAATTCCTTTCCTCTTCTCATTAGCCCTGATCACTCATCACACCATCCTCCTGGAAGCTTCCCATGAGCAATCTGGACTGGTCCAGGAGCTCTCCTTGCTCCTTAGAAGTCCTGGGTCCTTACTACAGTTAAGCCATCACTGCTGTCGGGGAACAGTTGCCTGATTGGGTATCTGTGATTTACTGTAAGCTTCTCAAGGAGAAGGCTTGCATTTTTGTTTGTATTCCCAACATCTTTCTGCCAGGCACATATAGACACCAGACCACTTAGCTGGAGTAAGATGGTGGGAGAACCAACATGCTCCAGACCTGCCTCTACAGTGTGTCTGCTGTCCCCTCCTTTCTCCTTGGGAGATGATGACCCTAGTTCTCTCAGAAGACCTTACCCACTTCATCAGAATGGCTGTCCAGTTCACTTGGGTCTTAGTTCGTCCTGTAGGGCACTGAAGATTTTATGAAAATATATACAAGCCAGCCAAGCCTGCCAAAGTGACTTAAATATCAGCTGGAACTGGTGTAGAAACTGAGAACCTGTTATGTAGGGTGGGTACAGCATCCATCTCTCTATATATAAACTAAATACATTATGTTATAACAAAGATTTATCAAGATATGACATTATACACAGTTCTGAGGATGAAATGACATACAGGCTCTACTGTTTTCAGTTGTGAATTGTCGATGTTTTTCTTTCATATGTTGATCCAAATTCTTCTGTTTTCTTGCCAGTTAATGTCAGTTGCTTCCTGTGAATTTTACTGTGTTAGGAAACAGATGTTCCATATTTCTGTGAGATACTAACCATATCCTTATGGGATATGCAGATATGCATGTGCCTCTGTGTGTGTGTGTGTGTGTATGCACACACGCACGTGCACACACACACATACACAGAGGACTCTTGAAGAATGGGTTAGATGTGAATTTCAGATAAAAGCACAACAGATATATTTACAGAAAGGCACAGATTGGTGCCAGGTGTTAAATATCTTGGGACACTCTGTTTAATATAGCTTAGCATTGTTTAGCTAATGCAGACTTTGGGCCTAAGGATGCTTCAAAATTGTCTCATGATAGAAGTGTGTTTGAGATGAAACAGAACATATAGTTAATGGAAGCTACACTGCAATGCTCTTTCCATTAAAGCTTGCCACTTAACTGTATAACATTCTTTTATCACTTTATGAGACACTGAATTAGTATTTCTCTGCACAGTGCTAGACAGTGGGGAAATAGGACCGCAAAAACAGTGGAACCCGAAGCTTTCCTTCCCCTGCAGTTAAAGTGCAATGGACTGTGAATTGCATTCATAGAAGGAAAAATTGTAGAGCTTCAGGGAGTAGAGTGATTTCACTGAACAAAGAATGAGAAAATTAAAAACAATACCAGCCAACAAACAGAACAGAAACAAAAACAAAAGCAGAGCCACTTGTGGTAGACACCTGTAATCCCAGCACTTAGATGATCAAGACAATTAAGTTCACTGCCAGGTCTAGGCTAGCCAGGGTGTTACATAATGAGACCCTGTCTCAAAACAAATAAAATAGAGAAAAGCCTAGATTAAAGTTATTTAAATTATTAACTTCATAAAAGACAGGTTAAGGATAGTTATCACTTTGGTAGATTCGCTGAATTTGCTAGATTTCCTGAGAGCCTCCAGAGCAGTGGGTGGTTCCCTAATGCTTTCTGTAAAGGTTTCCATAGACATGCTACAGGATCGGTGCTGTGAGAGAGACTTTATGAAAATACACCAAAAAAGCCAACCAAACATGACAGTGACATGAATGGGGGTGGGGGTGGGGGGTTGTTGGGTGTTGGTGTGGTACAGAACCTAAGAAGGTTTAATGTTGAACACAATTCATCTCTTCATTTTACCTCACAGCATTTCTTTCCTGAGCGACCCAGAGTCTGGTCTGTAGCAGCCTAAAGGACTCATGGACCTTACCATGTCACCGGTAGTCTGTGTCTCAGTTTTCCATGCTACTCTGTGGGAAGGAATTGTTATACTTGGAAGCTTTTCCATAGACTAGCTATAGAATTCAGGATGGATGGAAATGGACTTTGAAAAGCAATCAAAGAACATTTCACTGAAAATTTCACCTAGAAACATTGTTTATGAGGCTTAAACAAATATGGCTGTTAAATATTTACTAAATGTCTTATAACTGAGAAAAGCTACCTCAGAATTTAAAAAACAACTGGTGTGGTGGTGGCACCTTTAACCCCAGCACTTGGGGATGCAGAAGCAGATAGATAGCTGAGTTCAAGACCAGTTTGGTTTACATAGTGAGTTCTAGGTCCACAGCACCTATGTAGGGGAAACTCTGTCTCAAAAAAGAAACAGACAAACAAGAACAACAAAATTGCAAAAGTTTTGGGACTATATTAGCAGTGTGTGTGTGCATATTTATAATTGTCGATCATAAACTATAAAGACATAGTTATAAGGAAAAAAGATAAACTAATACACGAATGAACAAAGGTGAGTATTTTCATTGTAACAAATCGTTAATAAATGGAAAATCTTCATTTTATTAAGTTGGAAAAAGCAAAACATTAACAGTACCATTTTATTTATAAAATATTAAGATTTTAGGAATTAGTGACGGAGAGACTGCTCACTGGTTAATAGAGCTTACTGTTCTTGCAAAGTATAGGGCTTCTGTTTCCAGCACCCTGTGGCAGGCCACTACAGCCTGTAACTCCAGTTCCAGTGCATTGAATATGTTTTAATGACTTCCGTTGGCTCTTATGTGCATGTGGCACACATGCAAATACACACACATGAACACACAGAGAGACACACATACAGGCGCACACACACACACACACACACAAATACTAAAAACTGCTTTGTAAAATAGATCTTAGGAATTGTTCATTCATTATTTTGTTGGTGGTGTGCTAATAAAAGTTCCTTCAGTGGAGATGGGCTCACGAGTCCTACCCCTAACTGACGAGATACTGATAAAAATTGATTGCTTCTGGAAGAGGGAGAGTCCGTTTCTTTCATGGTATGTCAACCCCTGGTAGGTAAACTACACTTCAGTGGATGGCCCTATGCTATGAGTCTATAGATAGTACAAAGTTCACTCAGTAGAAGGTAAAAGAAATAAAAAAGGTGAAAATGGGTCTTAAAGGACTTGGGAGAGGAGTGGAAAGTGACTGCCATCAGAATGCATTGTATGAAATTCTCTTAAGATTAATAAAATGCTGTACTTTTAAATAAATCCCCTTTAAGAAAAGAAAAAGAAAAATAAACCAGCTAGCAATTCTATTCTTTGAATTCAAGAAAAGTAAAGAAGTGAGATAGAAGAATTATAAAACAAAATCATAAAGACATCCAAAGTTATTGTATTTATAAAGATGTAAGCCGTTAATAACTAAAACATCCAGGAATGATTGTGTAAATTAAAGCTCTTCAAGATGAACAACTTTAAATGCATACAGAAAACACACACAATAGTTAAGGCTGCTTAAAATATCTTAAAAATAACAACTGTCACTTAGGGAATTTTTCTTTTAAAACTTTTATTATATATATGTATGAATGTTTGGCATGTATGTATGTCACCATGTGTGCCTGATGTCTACAGAAGAGGGCATCAGATCTCCTGGGACTGGAGTTGTAGACGGTCATAGGGTAGTGGGAATCTAACCCTGGTCCTCTGGAAGAGCAGCAAATGCTTTTAATCACTGAGCCTTCCCTCTGATCCCTACTGGATGTTTCTGAGTGGCACTGTGCTAATAATTTTCACCCTTTTAACAACTATATGCAAACAGTATTGTTAGTTCCCCTTTTATACTAGAGAAAACTGAAGCTCAGGGGTCATTATCTGAGAACTCAATGCACACTAATTAGGGATCCAGCTCTCCCTTTCCTCTGTCCTTGCCTAGCTGTGTTGCTGGGGACATAAACTGAGGTCACCATCATATAAAAACATGTACATCCATCAAAAGTAATTATGCCAAAAATTCCAGCACTAGGACAGTGGAACACAGTAACATTTTTAAAAAGATTTACTTATTTAATGAGTATGACCCCATATGAATTTATGAGTACCACATTGCATATGAAGTCCAAAACAGGGCATCAGGTCTCCTCACACTAAGAGTTAAAGGCCACCATGTGGGTGCAGGGAACCAAACTCGGGTCCTCTCCAAAAGTAATATGTGCTCTTAACTGCTGAGCCGTCTCTTACAATAGTATGTATGTTCATAGTATGACAAAACAGAAGAACCAACGTGGGCCTATGATATGACTCAGCGCATAAGGCCCTTGTTGTCAAACCTAATGACCTGAATTTGAACCCAGGACCCCATGGTGAAAAAGAATACTGATTCTAGCAATTTGCCCTCTTGATTTCTACACATGGTAGAATCAATATATTAATTTTTTTCTGTGTTACTGGAATTGTCAGATTATTTAACTTGTCCATGCATTGGTTGAAAACGTGGACTACCAACTACTACAAGGAGCTGGAGAGGTAGCTCAGTGGTTAAGAGTACTGGCTGCTCTTACAGAGGACCTGGGTTTTGTTCCTGGCATCTACACGATGACTCTCAGCCATCTGTAACTTCAGTTCCAGAAACCCCTTTCTAACCTCTGCAAGCACCATTCATGCATGTGGTACATACATATGCATGCAGGCAAAACACTCACACATAAAAGAAGATAAATAAATCTTTTAAAAATAGACTTTTAGTCTACATAGTAAGGAGGGGCTCACTGTAGATTACTCTCAATGAACAGCTTAAACCAAGTCTGCCAACAAGGAGTCCATCTTGAGTGGAGACAAAGTGGAAGCCCCTTTGGTTAAAGTGAGCCATTCACCTCCTGGAGACATGCTGTTCCCCGGATAGAAGCCCCCCATTCATATCACTTGCTGGTCCACTCACTTCTGTTCCTACCATACCATTCCTCACCTGAGTAATCAAGTGGCCTCAGAATTGGTCGCTTTTCACCCACTGTTGCCTCTTCTAGATATTCTGTATAGCTGCAGAGGAGGAGTAGATGAACTCTTCAGTAGTCATGACATTCTCTGTGCTTGTGAAAAAAATTTTAGAGTTTTGCTTGAAATGGACTTCTTAGTGTTTCTTCACATTATTACAGGCCTTATGTCAGAAACACCATTTTCCTTATTCACTGCTGCATTCCCAGTGCTTTGTAAATCTCTCAGTAAACACTTGAGATAGCAAAAATCAAAATACAGATGCATAATTTGGTTGTGAATGACAGATGCTGCTGGTACTCATGTTCATGAGAAGGTAGGAGGTGATGTCTGTACCTCAATGGACACTACAGCTAACAGCATTTATGTGTGTGTGTGTATGTGTGCTGGGCCACAGTCCTGGTGCAGTCTTTGGGATCAGTTAGAAAGAGCCATTTATCCCTGGAGGTCTTTGCATGTCTCTGATCCTAAAGCTGCCTTTTCTACTTTTAAAGGTCGATGTCCTTTTATAAAGTTCCTTTCTGTGGTCATCCAGGAGTTTAAAAAGATACTGTAGAACTCTAAGCCACTTCCTGGCAAGCAAGGAGAATTCTCATTGTGGGTCTCTTTTCTCCAGCCAAAGTCATTGTATGTTACTACGTAGGCATGCATTCCATGTAAGACCCATGTGTAGAGGCCAGGAAGATAGTTCAGTCAGTAACCTACTTGCTTTGCAAGTATGAGGACTGAATTCAACCCCAAGCACCCATATACAGAAGGTAGCTGTAGTAGCACACAGTAATCCAAGTGCTACACAGTAACAGGCAAGTCCCTGGTCCTCACTGGCTGTCAGTCTGGTCTTCATAGAGAATTGTAGGTCAGAAAGATACTCTGTCTCAAAAACAGTTGGATGGTGCCTGAGGAACAGCACTGTATTTGGCTTACACACACAAGCAGACACATACATGCACACATGATCCATATCCAAGGTAGAATCAAAATGATGAATCTCTTGGAGATGTGATTAAGCCAGTTGTTTATGTACTGAGTAGGCCTAGGAAGTAATGATACTTGGTAATGGCTGGATTTAAAACACAAAGATAAAGCGTGCTTTGTTGAAGTAGATACACCCAGACTCTATTCTGATGTGTTTAATGAGGCCCAGTATCCAATTCTGGCAGTGCCACGTTTCCATGTGTGTCTTTATTGAGCACCCACTGTATACTGAACATTTTAGGTCTCAGAGACCCAAAGATGAGGTATAGAGGTGGATCTCAACGTTCCAGAATTCTGTAAAAGTCTGCAGAGAGACCAGCACATCACAAACTAAAGCCTAAGAGCTATGGTGACAGTAGGTATAAGGATGGTGAGGATGGCAGTGGGACCAAGTTGCTGCAGTTTCAATATATCTGTTGGAGCACAGGCTCTGGAGTCAGGTTGGCACAGGTCCAGTGTATCTGTTGAGCACAGGCTCTGGAGTCAGGTTGGCACAGGTCCAGTGTATCTGTTGGAGCATAGGCTCTGGAGTCAGGTTGGCACAGGTTCACTGTATCTGTTGGAGCACAGACTCTGGAGTCAAATTGTCTGGCTTCACCATCTGCTGCTGTAACCGGCAAGCCTTGTGACCTTAGGCTACTGACTGGGCTATGCCTGTATGTACCTACCTGCTAAATGGGGCAATAAAGGGTGACTCACAGAATTACTGACAGCATTAAGGGAGCTTGTGGCTCGTTGGTACTTGGCTTTATAAAGACCAGCTCTTACTGTATCCACCATCGGCTATGTGTGTCTCAGCTGAGAAAAAAAAAAAAAATGCTTCTGCAGTGGCAAGCATATATATGGCTGGGCTGGTTGACAGGGAGGTCCAGATAACTGAAGAATCGCATGCCCATGGGGAATGATGGGAATGAGACAAGTGGGAGGTTCTGTGAGTCTTCTTGCAGGTTTGGGTGTAACTCTGAACAGCAGTGTGCTGCCTCCCCAGCCTGCAGGCTATGATGTGTCATGGATGAGCTGGCCAATTCACCCTTTGGGTCTGAGTTTCACTTCATTTCTGCCCACGCATTAATAAAGTAAAAGGATGTGGTTTTTTCCTATTATTCTCTGTTTATTCTCTCAGCCTTAACTCCCTACTGCTGCTAAAACAGATGCATATTTATGACTTTCTGGAGAATGATAAAGCAATGGGCCTTTTGCTGAGGCAGATGACAGACACAAGATGCTCTAGAGATCCCACATGATCCTCCCCTCCTGTCCTTCTTCCTCATTCAAGCAGATACCAGACTCATTGCCCCGTATTTGACTCCAGGCCCGCTTTGGGTTTTCATGTTCCCAAGTCAAATGGTTTTCAATTTTTAAGCATAAAGTAACCCTCCCACTGGCATTACTGTTATATCTAACCATGTTATCATGAAAGCTGATTTTGATTATTAATGCTTATAATTAAAATGAAAGGAATATCTTGTTTGGAAATGTTCCAGTTTAATTGAGCGTAGTTTTGCTACAAGCATGGAATCTGGAGGCAGACCCTGCCACCCTCTGAAAGCCATAGGCAAGGCTTGTAATCTCGCTGTGCTTCAGGTGCCTCATTGCACACTTCCCACGAAAGGTTGCCTTGAGGATTCGTGGAGGTACAAAGAGCAAGGGCAGGTCCTGCAAGCACCTGGACAGTGCCGAGACCGATTTCTACTAAAAAAAAAAGAGTAGTAAGGGATTATTTCAAGAAGGAAATGTTGACTGGTGTCTCCATTTTGGCAGCTGGGGAAATGTCTCAGTGGATAAACGTCTTTGCTGCCCAAGCTTGAGGACCTGAGTTCAGGTTACTAGCACCATGTATAAACTGAGCGCAGGGACACACATGTCACCCTGGTGTTGAAGGTCACAGACAGGCAGACCCCAGGGGCTCACTGGTTAGGCAGTTTAGCTGAAAGGATAGCCTTCAGACTGGTGAGAAGCTGTATCTAAGAAAATACGGAGGAGGAGCTGGAGAGATGGCCCGGAGGATAAAGAGTGTTTGCTGCTCATGAAGAGGAAGCTGTGGTTCACATACACTGATGCAGCAGAACACTCATATGCAGAAATAAAAACAGATTAAGTAGGACGGAGAGCAATAGAGGAAGACATGTCACATCACCTCTGATTTCAACACATGCATGCATGGGTGTGCGGTGTGCCTTAGACCTGTGTGTATGCATGTGCGCATGTGCATACAGATGCCATACATTGATAAGCATTGTGTGTATGTACGACATGTTTTCTCTCTCTCTCTGTTGATTTGCTTTGTAGCTTGGTTTTCACTGAAAGCTAAAATATTCACTGAGAATATTTCTCTCAATCTGTACTATTCTGTGTGCAGCCATCAGCTGTCGTGGACTAGCCTGAGCTAAGAGGTACAGAATCTTGACAGTTTAGTTTTGAAAATCAAGCAGGGGAAGAGTGGGCAGCTGCAGGTCAAAGGGCACAAGGAAGCAGCTGTAAGGCGAGGAAGCAGAAGCTGCAAACATGGACTAAGATGAGTAATGGGTAGGAAGGATCTGAGCTTTTCTTCTTACAAAGAAAGTAAGTGGGGTATGGGGCTAGTCATTGCTGCTGTGGGGACCATTTCTCTATCTCAAACATCATGCTGTCAGCCTCCATACATACAACAAGGGTTATATTGAATAATGAAGAAATGTAAAATGTCTTTAGGTTTTTTGTGGCCTTCATGTTGCAATAGTATTTTTAACCATTCTCTCGTGAAGACTTTCATCTGCTTCTTTTGATTTTTTGACATAGCTTGTATTATATTTCTCTTGGGGCTTGCCATTAACGATAAAGCAAAATTTTGTTGTTTACATGCTCAGGTGACTGCATTAGAAAGCCTGGCACATCTCTTCTAGTGTCCTTCAATACAAGTTAGGCTCAGTCCTAGCAGAAGGGGGCTGTGGGTCCAGAGCAAGAATGACAACCGAGGAGGCTTTTGCCCGCTTGGAGAGTTTGGATGAAAACACTACCATTTATAGTTATGCTGGCCTCAGCCTTCCAGCCACTCTCTGGGGCAGATGCAAGAATGCCTTCTATTCAGGGAGTTGAAGTATGTAGGCAAAAATTCACTCTCTACTCTAGTAGGAGCCAGGAACAAGCTTTGTTAATCCGTAACTATGAGAATAAATACTCAGCATTACACAGTCCCTTGAGAAGAAAGCAGATCCTTTCCACATGTGATTCACCCCTGGAATGTCTGTTCAATTGTCTTGCAGATTCACCCCACCATTTAAAACCTGGAGTCATTGGACCACACAGAGCCTTGCTGGTAAGGTCTTCTTCACTCATTATTCAAACAAAGTAGCTATGTGGAGTTGCTTTTAAAATGCTAGTCACATTTTTAGTCAAATGCATCCCCCAAATACTGAATATTTATTTGCACATTTTTTTCTCTGAATGATTTTTTAATTTTTCATGCCTTAAAAGAATGGTGGGGTTGTTTGGTTGGTATTTTGGGGTTTGGTGTTTTGTTTTGTTTTTTTTAATAATTAAGGAAGGAGTGTGGATCTGTGATACATGCCAGAAGCTATTAAACTACAACCTTCTGTATAATGAAACCCTTGCTAGGTACATGTTTGTGTTCTTCTTGTTTCATATAGTCTTCAAAACACCAAAGTGTTCCTTAGCTAATGAATTCAGAATTTGCCTTGAAGTATGTTGTAGTGAAAATGGGTGCACAGCTACCCCACATTAGGTTGTGCTCACTTTAATTGTGTTGTTTTACAGTTCTTCATTATGTGTATGCATGTGTGGAGGTGTGTGCACATAAGTGCAGAGGCCGGAAGAGATGGTTGTGAGTCACCATCTGAGTGTTGGTGACTAAGATGGGTCTTCAGATCCTCCACAAGAGCAGCCAGTACTCTACCCACAGAGCCAACCCTCAGCCCCAGGCCAGAATTAGTGCTTTGTAGTCTTTCCTCTAACCTTAGTGTGACTGACTGGTGTACTGACAGTACCTCAGTGGTAGAATCACTTTCCTTTTTTTTCTAGTGAAAGCATCTGAGGATTACTCTGGTATCACTTCCTGGTCTTGCAGCTGTAGACTGACTTGGTGTTAGCTTTGGCTCTATAATAAGCCACCCCAAATTTTCTCCTCAAATAGCAACTGTTCATCTTCAAATTCTGGGGGGGTGGGGAGACTGGGGCTCAGTTCAGTTATATGATTCTTCTTGTTTGAGTTGAGACTATTCATGAATAGTGTCCAGGTGAATGAGGCTTTGGGTTTTTTTTTGGCTGTTGGCTGAAGTGTTTATAAAGCCTGCCCCATGGAATGAGTCTCCTCTTGGTGCCACATTAGCTGTCCTTCAGGATGTCCCCTGCTCTGCTCAGAACCATCCCCACCTTCTCCACTCCCCCATCACACAGCCCAGACATCTCCCTTTGGCTTCTCGTCTTACTACCTAAGTGCATCATCCTCTCTTGCTCACTTCTTCCTTTTCTCTTTATTCTTTGTGTGTGGTGTTTATGTCCAAGCCAGAGGTGAACAGTGACTGTCATTCCTCAGGGGCCATTGACCCTGTCTTTTGCTTTTGTTTTTTCCCCAGACCTGTAGATGACTGATTAGGCTAGCCTCATTGGCCAGCAAGCCCAGAGGTCTGACTGTCTGCATCTCCAGTATCGGGATTACAAGCACATGCCACCACGCTGGTATTTTATGTGGGGACTGAGGATTGAATATGGGTCATCAAGCTTGCATAGCTAGCGTTTACCTCCTGAGCCGTTTCCCTCAATTTTTTTCCCTCTATTCCCTGTGCTTTTTTTTGGGGGGGGGGGGGGGGGGGGGGGAGGTTAATCTGTTCGCCGTCACATAAAGCATCTTTCCCCTTCTCCACCTGAAGAGTCTTGGGTTTGGGTTTGGGTTTTAAGGCTCAGTCGTTTTAGCCGTCTGTGACTTCACCTACTCCAGCCTCCTTACAAGCCAAGCATATCCACTTTTCTCACCTTGCCTACTCTGCCCTTTTTGGGGAGTGAGGGGTGGGGGCTTTCTTAGCTCTTTGAAAGCAGAAATTCCCATATGCTTCCCTTGTGGCCCACAACACAGGCAGAAAGTATAACAGATACTTGCTTAAGCAGAAAGCAGCCAAGCCCCTACACTCATTTACACCACCCTGCACCCCTCATCAGTCACAGGAGGCACCCGCTGCAGAACAGGTTCCTGTCGTGTTCACTCATCAGGCTTGGGGAAGACCTCAGGAATTTAGTGATGCTTCACAGCTGGCAACCTGCTTGGATTGCCACTTCACAGCTTGGCAATCAAAAAACAAGAGACTTAGGTAAAGCTTGGGTTTAAGCACAGCATAGGAGTTTCCTGTAAAAAGCTACCTTTCTGAGCTACAGTTTTCTTGTCTGGGAAGAGGGGATAATACTTAACTCAAAGCTTTCCAGAAACAGAGAATAAAAAGATTATGTGTAAAACTTCTGTGTAGACTGCAAGGTAGAAATGAAAGACATTGCTGCGGATTTCTGACTACTCAGTAGTTTGAAGAGGGACGTTTCCTACATAGTAGTGGGAGAGGAACAGACAGTGGGGAGTTGAGTGGACATGGTAGAAGTGGGCGATTCAATAAAACAGCATCAGTGGTAATAACTAAGGTATGCTGTCTGCCGGACACCATCCTGTCTGCTTATATACAGGTTTCCTGAAGTATTTCCCATCCATTTACAGAGCAATCTTTTTCTTGAGATAGTGTCAGTATCACTGTTTAGCCCTGGCTGACCTGAAATTAAAAATCCTCCTGCTTCAGCCTCCCAAGTGCCAGGATTACAGGTGTCATATCACACACTGCTCTCATATGTACCATTTATATTTTGACCCCATTAGTGATTTGTGTGTGTGTGTGTGTGTGTGTGTGTGTGTGTGTGTGTGTTTTGTTCTTCAAAATACCTAGATCTACCTGTCCTTGGCAAAGGTCTAGTGTTAAAGTTATCAACCACTGACAGAGAGACTTACTATGAGAATTTTCATTCAGAGAAGCGATTTTAATTCAGTCAAGATTGTTAGTAAAAAGGCTCCCAGAATTCTATAGGGACTGGACTATTCATGGAAGAAATTTCCTTTGGGACTATGTTTTCCCTTAAATAAGCTGTATTAGTTGCAGTTAACTCTGTTTGTAATCAACAGAGCTCCAGCTTAGACTAGGTTACTGACTTACGTGGCTGGCATGTTTGTCCCGCTCAGTTGTGTTGAGGGCTCGGAGGCCTTCATGCAGCCATTTTATCTCTGTCCTGTTCTCCTCCCACCTCAGTTCCATCAGTGTCATCCCCATCTGTGCACCACACTGCGTAGCCACACCACGGTGGCATATGTAACCATTAGTGACAGCGCCATTGTAGTAACTTGTATCTTAACAAGAGTAACCCCTTCAGCCATAATTCTAAGAGTAGTACCTTGGAAGAGTTTTCACTGGCCTGGTTTGGATACCTGTTGGAGTCAGCATGATTACAAGTAGGCAGTAGACAGCAAGCAGTATCTCTTTGACCGTGCTTTTCATTTTTTGTCCCATGACAAAAGGCAAGTCCACCAATACCAAATGTGGTGGGTTCTTCATGTGGGGGGAGGGAGGGAAAGAGTTTTCACAACTGGAAGGATGGGGGGAAAGATGCCAGGCAGACAACATCTCTAAGTACCACAGTGGTCTGATTTAGAAATTTCATAATTTGGAGTCAATTAAACTTGAAAGGTTGAAAATTAGATGTAGCCTTGGCTATGTTATGATACAGACTACCAACAGTAAGCATATGCCAGGGATGAGAGTGAGTGGCCTTACTTTGGATGTGGTGGGAAGCTCCTAGGCTGAGGACTTCATGTTGCATCCCAGGAAGCCATAGAGTAGTTGGTACCTGCAGGCAGTGGTTGAGCTCCAGTGGATCTGCAGACTTCCATAATGATTTACAAAACTATATGCATGAGCGATCTTGTATTCCATCACTCTCTCACTGGACCTTGCTGATAAACCATTGTTTGACTTAACTGTAGATGTTTTCAATTTGGCTAGTTTAGTCTCTGGCCTCTGTTCTTGGCTCACCTATCGAAGTTTAGTGTCCATTATAAACATGGTTGCTTGTAGAACAGACAGTGATGTCAGTGGCTGAGCATTTTGCCTTAAATTATATATTGAATTTTCCAGCATTATGTATAAGGTTTTCACAGTCATAGCTACCATTTACTTAATGCCTGGTTCTGCTAAACACTTTATGTATATTATCTGAACTGCTTATTTCTGCACAACTAAATCCAAGAACCACAGATCTGTCCCAGTACATATTGCTGGGACCAGCACCTTCCAGCTGCCATTTTGGAAGCACAGGACAAGTCTCTTGTTCTTCTTATAGCTGTGTGTTCTTGTAGGCCCCATCTTCACCTTTCCATGCACAGAGGTAAGATCAAAGTCCCAACACTGGAAGACATTGCTAAAATCATGCTGTTCATTGGTTTCACAGTCTATTCCAGACCTGCACTGTCTTACTTAGGGTTTTACTGCTATTAGGAAACACTATGACCAAGGCAACTCTAATAAAGGAAAACATTTAATTGAGTCTGACTTACAGTTCAGTCCATTATTGCTATGGTGGGAAGCATGGTCGCATGCAGGTAGACATGGTGCTGGAGAAGGAGCTGGGAGTGCCACATCACAATCTACAGGCAGTAGGAAGTAACTGAGATATACTTCCTACAACAAAGCCACACCTACTCCACCAAGATTGGGTAGATACTGTGTGATCCAGGGCACCATGCTTGTCTTTGATCCAGTTTCCTTACCTATCAGATTGGAGAGATACCAATCGTATGAAATTGTTTAAGAGACTAAGTGAGGTTCACACCCCACCCCAACACACACACACACACACACACATTCATTTAAAAATTTGCAGTACTCTAGGGAAGGCCACCTCCTCCTCCAGCTGCTTACCTTTGTGTCCCTCTGTGTGCAATAGTTAGGAGAACGCAAAGGACTGTGGCTGTGTTGATTTTTCCTGGCACGTTCACACGGATAGGACAACAACTTAAACTAAAATGCAATTCCACCAAAATCCAACTCAGCAAATCAGTAGGTTTTTTAAGCTTATTTACAGAGCATGGGGGCAGTGCTGCTTTCAGGAGCATGCTTATTCTGAATGTCCTGTGTCAGAAACAGACAACTAACTCATTTGTGTCTTTCCACAGTGTCACAACTTCTTGAATAACAATAAATTTATATGGTACGGTAGTTTTCATTGAGGCAAACTCTGATTCTTTTATTCAAATCTTAATTACTAATACTAATTCTCAGATCACATACTATGTATCAAATAGTAAATATCTCTTTGTTCATGCATATATGTAAGTTTTAGAGTGACTACATAAGATTAAAGAGACAGGAAGTTTAAGGGGATTCAGAAACCAAAAGCCAGGAAACAGACAGGAATGCACAAGTATCTGTTGATAAGATAACCAAATCAGCTGCAAAGAAGCTGAAGCAGCAGCAGTTTATATGTGTCACCATTGTAGTTGTCGAGGACCAAGGCCAGATAGCCTCGCAGGAGGATGCACAGGTGCCAGTTGGGAGAAGGTTGTTGGCAACAGTGGGGCCCAAGTCAAGCTGAGAGGACAGTTTGAAGTCTTCTGCTTGTTGGTCCTTGATGCATCAGGTGGTCAGATGACAGGTCACTGGGGCTGTTGCTGTTAACACTGCTAGGTAGTGTCCAGGTTACAGAGTTCTAGTCTTCCTTTGGTCTGGTATGTCTGGTAAGTATTTGGACCTGCTTTTCTTGATAGGATTTTAGTGTGCCCATGGCTCCCTATAGTTCGCATTTACTCTGATAAGTTTATAGGGTGGCACATCCTCTACTCCCAGGAATAAGTTATCAGTGGGTGCTGCTGGCCACATGGTTCTGCTCTTGTGACCACTCAAGTACAGACTCATCTTCTGTCCTCAAAGTAGTGTCAAAGCTGTTTAATAGAACACAGTCTCTGAGGAAAGTCCCATTGATAACCTTTTACATAATATAGGTAACCTAGAACAGAACAGACTCTCAGTAGCAGGTGAGCCCAAAGAGCTGCATCACAGAAAATTCCCACCTCATCATGAAAAACCTTCTTATAGAGGCCCTCTTTCAGATATCCTGCTTCCTGTATACTCCAGTATCTCTCAAGATCCTTTGAGGCTGGGAATGTGGGGAATAGGAAAGATGACCTTGTGACTGGCCCTTTCTCTCTTTCTATTAGGGCACAGTCAGTAACTGCATTACCATTACCATAGACCGGTTTTGTTTTGCGGATAATTGTTCTTGGTACTTGAATAAGAATTGTCTACTATAAGAGACAAGCTATACTACATGAGCTGAACATGTTATTTCTAGAGGGGAAAACAGTCATACTACAACAGGCTGATGGAGAAAATTGATCTTTTTTGTTTAATAGGAAAAAGCATTTAATTGGGATCTTGCTTACAGTTTAGAGGGCCAAAGCAGGAGACAGACAGGAATGGCATTGGAGCAGTAGCTGAGAGATTTATATCCTGGTCCACAGGCAGCAGGTAGAAAGAGAGACTGAGCCTGGTGTGGTCTTTTTTTCTTTTTTCCAGTTTTTAAAATCTATTTGGAACATTAAACATGATAGAAGTAGAAAAAAAATCTCTTATGAAATCCTCTATGAGAGGAAATTATGACAAGCTCCTGATTAGACAGAAACCATTCCATCTTCAAGGGAGAATACGCAGCCTAACTGTGGCTTCATAGAATGAACTGGGTAGTGTTCCTTCTAGTTCTATTTTGTGGAATAGTTTGAAGAGTATTGGTATTAGGTCTTCTTTGAAGGTCTGATAGAATTCTGCACTAAACCTATCTGTCCTGGGCTTTTATTTCGTTTGGAGACTTTTAATGGCTGCTGTTATTTCTTTAGGGTTTATGGGACTGTTTGAATGGTTTATCTGATCCTGATTTAACTTTGGTATTTGGTTATCTGTCTATAAAATTGTCCATTTCATCCAGATTTTCCAATTTTGTTGCATATAGGCTTTTGTAGTAGGATCTGATGACTTTTTAGTTTCCTCAGAATCTGTTGTTGTATCTCCCTTTTCACTTCTGATTTTGTTAATTTGGATACTGTCTCTGTGCCCTCTGGTTAGTCTGGCTAAGGGTTTATCTATCTTGTTGATTTTCTCAAAGAACCAGTTCCTGGTTTTGTTGATTCTTTGTATAGGTTTTTTTTTTCTACTTGGTTGATTTCAGTTCTGCCTTTGATTATTAACTGCCATCTACTCCTCTTGGGTGTATTAGCTTCTTTTTGTTCTAGAGTTTTCAGATGTGCTGTCAAGCTGCTAGTGTATGCTTTCTCTAGTTTCTTCTTAGAGGCACTCAGAGCTATGAGTTTTCCTCTTAGCTTTGCTTTCGTTGTGTCCCGTAAGTTTGGATATGTTGTATGTTCATTTTCATTAAATTCTAAAAAGTCTTTAATTTCTTTCTTTCTTTCTTCCTTGTCCAAGTTATCACTGAGTAGAGTGTTGTTCAGTTTCCATGTGTATGTGGACTTTCTCTTGTTTTTGTTGCTATTGAAGACCAGCCTTAGTTTGTGGTGATCTGATAGGATGCATGGGATTGTTTCAATTTTGTGATATCTGCTGAGGCCTGTTTTGTGACCAGTTATATGCTCAGTGTTGAAGAAGGTACCATGAGGTGCTCAGAAGAAGTGATATTCTTCTTTTTTTTTTTTTTTTTTGGATAAAATGTTCTATAGATATCTGTTAAATCCATTTGGTCCCTAACTTCTGTTAGTTTCACTGTGTCTATGTTTAGTTTGTGTTTCCATTCATGAGAGTGGGGTGTTGAAGTCTCCCACTATTATTGTGTGAGGTGCAATGTGTGCTTTGAGCTTTAGTAAAGTTTCTTTACTAAATGTGGGTGACCTTGCATTTGGAGCATAGATGTTCAGAATTGAGAATTCATCTTGATAGATTTCTCCTTTGTTCTTCCTTATCCTTTTTGATAACTTTTGGTAGAAAATTGATTTTATCCGATATTAGAATGGCTACTCCAGTTTGTGTCTTGGGACCATTTGCTTCAAAATTTTTTTTCCAGCCTTTTACTCTGGGGTAGTATCTGTCTTTGTCACTGAGGTGCGTTTCCTGTATGCAGCAAAATGCTGGGTCCTGTTTACATGTCGAGTCTGTTAGTCTGTGTCTTTTTTATTGGGGAATTGAGTCCATTGATGTTAAGAGATATTAAGGAATAGTGATTGTTGCTTCCTGTAATTTTTTTGTTAGAATTATGGAATATTATGAATTATGTTTGTGTGGTTATCTTCTTTTGGGTTTGTTGAAGATTATTTTCTTGCTTTTTTCTGGGGTGTAGTTTCCCTCCTTGTGTTGGTGTTTTCCATCTATTATCCTTTGTAGGGCTGGAGTTGTGGAAAGATATTGTGTAAATTTGGGCATCTCTTCTTTTAGGTTAGGGAAGTTTTCTTCTATAATTTTGTTGAAGATATTTACTGGTCCTTTAAGTTGAGAATCTTCACTCTCTTCTATACCTATTATACTTAAGTTTGATCTTCTCATTGTGCCCTGGATTTCCTGGATGTTTGGGGTTAGGAACATTTTGCATTTTCTTTGACTGATGTGCCAATGTTATCTATGGTATCTTCCATACCTGAGATTCTCTTTTTTATCTCTTGTATTCTGTTCATGATGCCTGCATCTCTGACTCCGGATCTCTTCCCTAGGTTTTATACCTCTCTGGTTGTCTCCCTTTGTGATTTCTTTATTGTTTCTATTTCCATTTTTAGGTCCTGGATGGTTTTGTTCAATTCCTTTACCTGTTTGGTTGTGTTTTCCTCAAATTCTTTAAGGGATTTTTGTGTTTCCTCTTTAAGGGTTTCTAGCTGTTTACCTGTGTTCTGTATTTCTTTAAGGGAGTTATTTATGTCCTTCTTAAAGTCCTCTATCATCATCATTAAATGTGATTTTAACTCAGAGTCTTCTTTTTCTGGTGTATTGGGGTATCCAGGGCTTGCTGTGGTGGGAGAACTGGGTTCTGATGATGCCAAGTAGGCTGGTTTCTGTTGCTTATGTTCTTGCCTTTGCCTCTTGCAATCTGGTTGTCTCTGGTGTTAGCTGGTCTTGCTGTCTCTGACTGTGGCTTGTCCCTCGTGCAAGCCTGTGTGTCAGTACTCCTGGGAGACCAGTTCTCTCCGGGAGGAATTTGGATAAGGAGAGCTGTGACACAGGATCAACTCTGGGGTGCACACGAAAACCGGAAGGATCCTGTCCCCAGCTATCCCTTGGTTCCTGTGTCCAGATGGCTCTGGATGGGTTCCTCTTGGGCCAGCAATTTGAGCAGAAGTGGTGGTCTTACCTGTGCTCACAGGTGTGTCAGCATTTCTGGGAGACCAGCTCTCTCCTGACAGTATTTGGGTTGGAGCACTGTGGCACAGGATCAGCACCAGGGGTAGATGGAAACCGGAAGGATCCTGTCCCTGTGTCCTGAGAAAACCGGAAGGAACCTGTCAGGTTGCTCCTCATTTCCTGTGTCCTGAGGCCTCAGGGCAGGTCCCTCTGAGCAGAAGTGGTAGTCTTACCTGTGCTCACAGGCATATCCCCACTCCTGGGAGACTACCTCTCTCTAGCCTGTATTTGGGTATCGAGTTCTGTCGAGAAAATTAATCTTGTTATTGGATTCTTGTGCAGCTTTGTCCAGGACTCCCCACTGAACCTCTCTGTACCTTCCATGATCCTGCAGTACTGGTTTCTGGACACAGATTCTGGTTTCCAATCCTCTCTCTCATCTGTTGTAAGGGACACTCAGGCCATCTTCTAGAGCTCAAGATGCATGTGTTCCCTTACGTGTGTTGTAGAGGAGACAGCCATTTACTCTGACATTTTGAACAATCCCTCTCACATTTGGTTCCCTTGGGTAGATTGTTCAGAGATTTAAGGAGAAGCTGCCTTTAAAAGTAGCCTCTCTGAATTTGTCTCAAAAGACTAAACCTCTTGTCCCCACCACCTTGGAATTGTAGAAATCAGAACGTTTTCAAGAAATCTTCCTCCAATAGTGTTGTCTATTTCCACTTACCTGTTCTGTGTATACCCTTGTTATGGCTCCTAGAACTGGCCAGGTTGACCTGTTAGAAATTTCCATGCTACGGTCTATCTAATCCTTCCTTTGGAATTTCTTATCTGTCACGTCTTCCTGCCTTAGTGGCATTCCATTATAATATGGTGTTATATTAAGTCAGTTCTGATGCAGGACAGGAAACTCCTCTCTAGAAACCTAAAAGGGGGGGGGGTCTTCAGGTAAAGAGAGTTGGGGTGTGTGGGAGGGTTCTAAAGTGAGTCTCAGGTACCCTGTTCTCAGTGAGCACATGGGAGCTTTTGACTGATGTCCCTTGATAAGTTTCATTGCCCTCACACCAAAGTATACTTGATGAAATCTGGTGCCTCTGTGGAAACTGCTCAGTCACCATTTCTCATCTTAGCACACTGACAGTTTATCTTGATTGGAGAGATGATTTGCTGTGCATCATGAGGGTGTTTTGATGAGGGCTCTGCACAGAGCTTAACAGTTCCACAAAATCAAGCCTTGTGGAATGTTCCACCTCTTCACTGAAGAAAAGAGACCCTTTTTGCTGCAGAAATCGTTCCTCCTGCCTGTTTTCATCAGTTTATAAAATAGTGGGTTTGATTATGACGGTTGAATATGTTCCATATGTACCATGCTTTGTTCCTATGCACCCCTTATCCCCAGCTCTTACTCTCTTCTCTCTAACCATTGGTCTGCCTCATCACTCCAAATATTGTTCTTAGGAGCCAGCAGCTGTTTCTCACTCTCTAGGTGAAGCACTTAGAATTCAGCCTTGAATTTGTGGCCCTGCTGCCTTAGCTTCCTCAGTACTGGGATCACAGTTTTGTGCTCCCACCCCACTACAATGAAGGGAGCAGTCCAGTCCAGTAAGGGACACGTTACTAAGGTTTTCAGGTCAGCTGAAGTTGGAGTCACTCTTGGCACAATGGTCTAACAATATATTAAAGGCGTTTTGAGCATTATAACATTCTAAGTGCACATCATGTTATAGCTCCTGGCTGGTGACGAAGATGACACAGGATGGAGTTCTCCAGCTTTCTTCCACAGACCCACATGAGCTTCATACCTAGGTGAATCTGGGAGTCAGGAGCTCAGAAAGAAAAACGGAAGTCCTCAACTGCTTGGCTTCTTCTCTTAGTCTGAAAACCTATCCTGGCTTCCACATGACCATTTGAAGACCTGGGTACAGACACGAAATACCTCACACACACTTACTAAAAACATGCATGTATGTCTTAATTATTTTTCTACTGCTGTGTTAAAACACCATGGCCAGTGTAACTTACTGAAAGAAGAGTCGATTTCAGGTTTACAGTTTAAGAGCAGTAATAGGTCATGAGGGTAGAGCAGAGGAAGCAGGTGACAGGTGACTAGAGCAGCAGCTGAGAGCTCACATTTCCAACCCCAAGCAGAAAACACTGAGGGCCAACTTAACGCTGTCTCTCAAAACCCCAAAGCCCATCCCCAGTGAAACACTTCCTCCAGTGACTACACTTCCTAATTCTTCCCAAACTGCCACCAAATGGAGTTTGGGAAGAGTACATGTTCATGTTCAAATACATGAGTCTTTGGGGGCCAGTCTGCTTCAAACCACCACAGTGCACCTTTTGAAGCAGGGAAGAGGATGTTGGACTAAGAGGCCAGAAGTTTGTGCCTTCTTCAGTTACTGAACCACTTGACTATCGACTTATGCTGAGCCTCAATTGCTTCATCTGTTTGTGGGATAATTCGTTTGCATAATATGATCACTCCACAGGAAGCACCACACGTGATGAGCTTACTGCAGCCCCTCTCTGTAGTCAGTACTCGCCTTCTACAATTTCTAGTATTATTTGTGCATGGCTAGGATGAGTTATATATGGCTAGCATGACATTTTTAAAGTAGACCATTTCATCAGATTGTTTAAATCAAACAGGAATTTGAGAGTAACCTAAAATAAGTATATGCTTTGGAAAAACATAACTCTCCTGGGCTGGATTGATGGCTCATTGGATTAAGGCACTGGCTACCAAAACTGGTAACCGAATTTCTATTACCAGAACCCACATAGAAGGCGAGAACTGATTCCTGAACATTGTCCTTTGACCTCTACACATGTGCTGACATATGCTGCACACAGTCACACAGATAGTGTTATTTTTTAAAATACCCATGTTATGAAGTTCATTAGTCATTTTCCAGTGTGGGAACTCAGTGTTTAGGTAGTAAGGATTAACTCATGGGGATTATAGTGTCCAGTGTCATGGAAAGGATTAAAGAAAGCCTACAGTGCTTGGAGCAGACATGGCACTCCAGAGCACTGCATTTGTGATTGATAGTCATTGTTTTCCAGTGGTATCAGCTCCACTGCATAGACATGCCACTTGAAGAATGCTTTGTTCCTGGTGATAAACGATGAACAGCAGCCAGGCAGTGGTGGCGCACGCCTTTAATCCCAGCACTTGGGAAGCAGAGTCAGGTGGATTTCTGAGTTCACGGCCAGCCTGGTCTACAGAATGAGTTCCAGGGCAGCCAGGGCTACACAGAGAAACCCTGTTTCGAAAAAACAAACAAAGAAACAAACAAAAATGATGAACAGCATCATGAAGATACTTTTGTGTAAAATTGCTGTCTGTTTTGTTTGAGAAAGAACATTTGGCAATTGAGAAGCTTGTAGTTAACCAAACTAGTACATATAAAAAGCAGCCACACTGACCTAATTAAACAGCTTTCCCTGTTTTAGATCTCGTGTCACAGTTAAAATTTGAGACAGTGGTTTTGCTACCAAATTTTATTTAGTTTTATATATATATATAAGATATATATATATATATATATATCTTTTTACAAGGATTAGGAAAATACATCTTTACAGTCATATTTAGCTAGCTGCTCTAATTTCAGATGTTTATTTTGCTTTCTTTCAGTAAAAGAACGGGTGCCAAAAAAAGGAAGCTGAGCAGAGAATGTGACTTCCCTTGGGAAGAAGCAGGGCTTGGAACCATGTGGTGATACGTACAAGATGGATAGGAACAGAGAGGGGCTAAGCAGGAAAGTGCCTTTTCATGTGGCAGGCACTCACTCCAACAGTCCGCTCCAGGGCGGTCCAAAGTAGGTGGAGCTCCAGTCCCATTCCCCTGTAGTACATACAGGGAGTGTATATAGTGTGAGGGCTGCATTGTTTTGGGCTGAGCTAGTTTTAGTAGTCTGTGTTTTGTAACACATGCCTGTGCACTTCTGGTGGATGAATAACCAGATGAGCAAGAAACCCATGCCTGTGCTGGTCTTGACAACACCTTTTGAGCAACAATCTTCCTTTATTTGGAAGATAAAATATGACTAGGCTATTGAAAAAGGGGAAGCAGTGGATGGGTCTGCAGCATTCCGCAGACCACTTTAAACGGTTGGTTCCCAGATGTCTACTGAGTAGCTGTCTTACACTTGAGGCCATAGGACTTTTTTTTTCCCCAAGCCCATCGGTCTACTCTGAATGGCTTTAAAGGAACAAAAGGTTTATGGGCATACCTTGTCTGCCTTCTCAACCTTCTCCACAAGCAGGGCCCACTACAAGCTAACATCGGTTTACCTCCTAAGTCTCAGTTCTTCTGGCAGCAGTCAACCATTCTCATTCCTGTAGCTCATGAGACCTGACAAATTTTGCATTGTTTGGTTAATTTTTTATTTTTGACACGGGGTCTGTTCTGTACACCAGACTATTCTCAAACTTGTAATGATCCCCGGACTTCCAGATCATCTGATTACAGGTGTATATAAACAGGTCTGGCTTTAATTTTGTATTCTTTGTTAAAGAAGACTCTCAAGGTAATGTAAAACTCAGAATCTACAAAAATTGGATCTGAGTGTGAGTGTAGCAGGTCTTGCCTCCAGGCCTTTCTATTGCCCTGCTGTGTGGTCATCAGCATGCAAACACTAGATCCCCAACTTAAACAGGCTCTTGATGGGAGGTAGGGGCTAAGCCTGGATGTTCAGTGAGGACTCTTGACCCTTTTAAAGAAGGAAAAAACAGCCCAGATTGGGGAGAACTGCTGCCAGAGTCCCTCATGGCCACCAAGCACTTCTATGCTATGATGAAGTCCCACCACTCCTCCATGAAGGAAGGCCTTGACTCTCAGGCCTCCAGTGCAGCTGTGGTTGACCAAAAGCTCCAGAGGAGGCATTAGAAAGGAGCCTTGGAAGCAGCTACTAGCTAAAACAAACACTGGAAAATTCTCCTTTAAAAAGAAAACTGTGGCAAAACCATGGCCATGACCCAAGCCTTAGAACCAGCCAGCCTGCAAGATTATACAGATGCATGTTGACGTGTACCCGGTCACTTTCAGCCCTTAAGTGTCTCTTGCCTCTCTCTGCATAAAAGGGCTAAAGCACTTTGCTCATCAGTCTGAGTGATATGTACTGAGCAGGAAAGAGAGGAGGGAGAAACCCCTGTGTTCACGGAACCAGTGTGAAGGTGACTTTTGCAGTACAACACTGGCCATCCTCGCCCCCTGAAGGACGACTAGAGAATGACTTAACACAGACCATCCCAAGTCCCTTCTGCATTCCTTGAGAGTATTATTAGAAGCTTAGAGCTGGACACCCGTTTATAGTGGTAAAGAGTGAAATGGTTAAGATGCCATTAAGTTGACATTTCATACTTATTAAATACAGTGAACAGTTAGCAAACCGTACCACCACTGCGGTTCACATCAAATTATCACTAGTGTTGTGCATCCTCTCCCTCTCTACGACTTCACCAAGGAGGCTGTAAAAATAGCTCAGTGATTAGAAGCATGTACTGCTCGTCATGGGACCTGAGTTCACTTCCTACTGTCCATATCAGGTGGCTCATATCTGCCTGTAACTTTAGCTCCCAGGGATCCAACCTTTGGCCTTAGCAGGTATCTGCACTCACAAAAAAAAAAAAAAAAATTAAAAACAATAAAACAAATATTAAAAAGAATTTGTCAGGGATAGAAAGGCGATCGATCAGAAAACAGGAACTTTCAACTGTGAACTGAATACATGTAGCTGGAGTCTTGAAAACAAAGTTTACTTTAAATTGTTGGTATTACTACTAGCAAATGTTGGGGGGCAGATTCCAGTTACAATTAAATTAAGGAGTAATCTCACCACAACTCTCTACTTCTTGTATATTCAAAGAAGAAGTTAAAACATGCCAAGGTTGCAGAGGCCTGCAGTCTCATGACTGCATGGAGATGAGCCATGGCCCAGCTGTTCAGCATTGATGTGTGCTTTATAAGAGGATAGCGTCCACAGGAAAAGTCTCACCCATTGTCCTTTGTCTGGCTGCAGTACTTCCATCTTGTGATGAACATGTCATCGTCTTCATCCCCCAAGTGACAGACACAGTGGTGGGGTGTAGTGATGGGTTTAGTGTTTTCTTTTCCACAACCTCCTCTCTCCAGAACCCTGGGTGCACTTCAGCATCTGAGGACATGGCACTGCTGAGATCATATAGCATTCATATGTCTGATCAGTCGTTTCTCTGGGACTGTTTTTCCTTAAAAGGAAATGCACACATGTTGTAAGTTATTGTAATTATTGAGAAAATTCTTAAATATTTTGTCTTTAGTATTTCATTTCTTATAACTTTTATATAGGAAAAAGATGACAGTATCATCAACTTTTTTTTTTTACCTCAGGCTTCAAGAAACCAGTTGCTCTGAATTGATGGGATGTGTTTCTCCCAAGACAAATTCTTAGGGAACCCCTCTCTTTTCTTGCATCTTCCTCCTCTGAGGACACCTAAAAGTGACAGTGGATCCTGGGAAGCTAGAATTTTTGGTGAACTAGATGGGTCCCTAGAACTGGCTGATCTCCTTTGTCAACACCCATCTTCACTCTGACCTTCCTTGCCACCCCTGTCACAGAAAGAGCACATGTACATGTCCACACAGCCATCAGTATCTCTCTTTCTAGATGTCTGTCCCCACCAGTAAAGCTGCCATTAGGAATCTTGCATTAGTACACAGTTCTTTGTATAAAATGGCAAGTACCTGCATAATAATGTACGTATATGCTCATGTGTACTTTTCTGACTTTTGAGATGAGTCTTCATGTATATCTCAAATTGGCCTTGAGCTCAAAATGCTCATGCTTTGACTTCCTAAACACTAGGGTTATATGTGTGTCAACGCACCTGGCCCCCTCCTGTGTACTTGAAATCATCTTTAGAGTGCTTTTACTGTCAGATACAATGCAAGCCCTATACAAATGTTGTTATGCTGTGTTGTTGAAGGAATAATGACCCCCAAAATCCTGTACATGTGTAATACAAACATGACTTCTTACCCCTGTCCCCTGGAACCCACAGGTGTAGCATGCCAGGGTACAAAGGCCTGCTGTGATGTAAGCTGAAACTGGCCGCACCTCCCAGGCCCCACCCTCTTGCCTCTGGGCTCCCAGCTAGAGCCTTACCTGCCCATTTGTCTTTCTTGAAGAACCAGGCTCTTCCTGCTGGTTTAGAGTACTCCTCCCGTGTATCCTGAAATCCTCACCTCTGTGTTTCTTACTCTCCACACCAGTCTGGATTAGTGCTTTGTGTTGTCATTGAAGCACTTTATCCTATTCCTAGAACACTTGTTCAAAGTAGACACTCAGTAAATATGAACTGAGTAACTGAACAAGAAAACAAACATGCATTCAGGGTCATGAGAGGACAGGACTTTTTATAGCCATACTTTAAGTTAAACGGTCATTAAAACAGCAGTGTGCCAGGCGTGGTGGCATACACCTGTAGTCCTAGCACTTGAGAGGCAGACGCAGGCAGATCTCTGTGACTTTGAGGCCAGCCTGGTCTACATAGGGAGTTCAGAACAGACAGAGATACATAATGAAACCTTGTCTTGGTTTCAAACAAACAAATAACAACAACAAAAATAGAAAGGGAGAAAAGTAAAGTGGCATTGTAATACTGCCTTGCTTTGTCTTTCCAAATAAAATATATTTTATATCATGTCAGTATTCAAGGCTAGGAAGGCTAAGACAGAATTCTTTGCTCGATGCAGATTGAAAAGATTTTTAAAACTTAGTAGGATAAAATAACAACCTTGAGCAAGACATGATGGCACATGGATGTAATCTCAGCATATGCTAGGTAGGAGGTTTCAGGGTTAACCTTAGCTACCTAGTAAGTTCAAGACCAACCTGGACTAAAAATCTTCACTACCAACAATGACAAAATAACTTTATTTGTTAAGAAAAGATATTGTCAGAGAAAAGCCAGTAGATAAGTATTTGTCATAGAGATTCAAGGTAGAATTATAGAAAAGTTATAGCTCATTCCCAGGATTTTACAAGGAAATGTTTATCCAAACCGTCTCTCTCTCTCACATGTCCTTAAAAGTGATGCAAAATTTTGTCTGTAGTACTACTGCCAGAGGTACATACTTGTGCCTTATAAGAAAGAAAAGCTAGCAGTTTTAAACTGTGGGACATTCTACTCTTAACAAATAGCCACAATGTCAAATACAAAGACAGACTCAGGAGATAGCCTTTCTGTGATGGCTGGAATAAGAAGGGCTCCCATAGGCTTATATATTTGAATATTTGCTTCCCCAGTTGGTAGATTATTCAGGAAGGATTAGATTAGGAGAAGTGTCACTGGGGGTGGGCTTTGAGCTTTCAAAAGCCTATACCAGGCCTCCCTTTTTTCCTCTCCTCCCTATGCCCCCTCCCTCGTCTTTCTGCCTGCAACTTGCAGATCAGACGTGAACTCTCAGTTGCTGCTCTAGCACTTTGCCTGCCCGACTGGTGTCACACCCCCATCTTGATAATAATGAAGTAACTCTCTGAAACTGTAAGTAGCCCCCAGTTAAATGCTTTATTTTATACGTTTCCTTGGTCATGGCATCTCTTTACAGCAATAAAATATCAACTAAGATATTTGTGTTAAAAGAGACATGGCAATGGAAAATAGTGTGTAAGTTTGGATTTTCTTAATTAGTATAATAGACATCATTAGAACAGCTGCCAAAGTCTGTAAAATCTTAGTCTCCAAAGAAATCAGAAATTTCCACTTCAGTCTTGTCCACTCTGCTGTCCAGGTAAAGGAAGGAGCAGTGGCTGGAAGTGATGGGCATTGCTCTTTGGTCCTAAAGCAAAGCTCTGGTTGAGCCCTGTGCTTTTTTATTCATAGCATTACTGTAGAGTTTGCCTGGTTGTCCTACCAAGGGAAAGCACATGCTGTGTATGTAGATGAGGAAGATGGCTTGAAGGTAGAGGTAGCACAGTGGAGAGTCGCCTAATCTCTGATGTAGTCAGGTGAATTGCTTGAGTGTTTTACTCATTCAGAATCATTAATAAAACCAAGAGGCCATGCTGTCCAGAGTCCAGAGTTTCTCCAAGGAAGTATTCTTTTTGTTTTGTTTTGTTTTTATTTACATTTCAAATGTTTCCCCCTTTCCATATCTCCCCTTTGGAGACCCCCATTCTCTCCCCCCTCCCCCTGCCACTATGGGGGTATTCCCCCACCCACTCACCCACCCACCCACTCTCGGCTTCCCTCCTTGGCATTCCCCTATACTGGGGCATCTAACACTCTCAGACCCAAGGGCCTCTCCTCCCACTGATGGCCAACAAGACCTTCCTCTGCCACATATGTGGCCAGCATCATGAGTCCCTCCATGTGTATTCTTTGGTTGGTGGTCCAGTCTCCAGGAGCTTGGGGGGGGGGGGGGGTCTAGCCAGTTGACACTGTTGCTTCCACCACTCCCACCATGGGTCTGCAACCCCCCCACAGCTCCTTCAGTCCCTTCTCCAACTCCTCCATCCAGGACCCCACGCTCAGTCCAACAGTTGCTGTGAATTAAGTCATGCGTGTTCCAAACTTTTGGGCTAATATCCGCTTATCAGTGAGTACATACCATGTTTGTTCTTTTTTGACTGCATTACCTCACTCAGGATGATATTTTCAGGTTCCATGCATTTGCCAAGGAAGTATTCTTAAGCACCGAGCTCTACATTCCCCTGGACAGCACCTTATCTTTGAACCGCTTGCTGAGACTCATTTTCCATTCCTATCATGAGAACCTTAGGACCCTAGTACATTTTTTTCCCTCTACTATGAGGCTAAATCAAATATACACAAACCCTGAGTTAGATTAGAATATTCTTTTTATCTTAGGCCCCTTCTGGTAAATAGCTCGTTTTAAAGCTGCCTCATGGTTCCTAGGATGGTAAGATCTAATGTACTGTGAGGGCCTCACACAAAATGAGCATTCAGTAATAAATACACACTTTTCAAAAATAGGAAAAAATCATTAAAAATATATGTTAGTATCTAGCCCAATAACCTAGAAAGGCACAAGGTTTATTACCTCAAACCAAATTCTCTCAGTTTTAAAGCAAGACTAATAATAGCCACTCTCCAATGTAGGCCTTTTCCAGGGCAAGCTAGTGTACAAGAGGCTCCTGGTAGTGTCTGGCAGCAGAGTCATCTCTGTGTATGGATAAATGTGCAGTGAATGTGGAGGCCACAGTACAGCCTTGGGTGATAATTCTCAGGTGACTGGCCTGGAACTTGCCAACTAAGCTAACCTGGCTGGCAAGTGAGCCTCAGGTGTCAGCCTGTCTGTCTCCATCTCCCAGCTTCAGGATTACAACTGTGTACCAGAAAACAGTTTTTTATGTGTGGTTGCTGGGGGTCAACTCAGGTTACCAGGCAAGCCATTTAGTGACAGAGTCCTTGATAGACACAAGCTAGCATGTTATTTTATAACACAGACAATGCATGTACTTGCTTACTGTCAGGAGGTCTAGGTTTCCTACAGTTGACTTTGGCTTTAGGCAAGTTGTTACATCTCTCTGTGTCTCATTCACCTCACCTTGAATGAGATCAGGTGTGCCCAAGGAAGAACCCACATGCTAGCCTCCTGGCCGGCCACTAGGTGTCATCACTGGTCAGCTAATAGAGAAAGTTAACCAAAAAAAAAATATCACTGAGTACCCAAGCACCTTTGTAATTCTAATTAGAAGCTGGTTGCCTCTGGATGAGGTGTCTGGCTTGCCTTGAAGAAAGAGGCAGGAAGTTTCTTCAAGTATTTGCATATATGGACTTTCCAGATAAGTGTGATTTAGAGCCCATGATTTGATTCATGCTCATACAGGGGAACCTCAGGTCTTCGCCAGGTGATAATAGGAGCTGTACACAGTCAGCAGTAATGTGGGTTACTCCTGGAGTCAGATGCTGTAAAACAGAGCTGTTCTATTACCTGCCAAGTGCCAGGGTCCAAAGGCTTCCTGCCTTGTTCTTGTTTCACAAAGCCAGCTTTTCAAATGGCCCCTCAGATAGTAGTGTGGTGCCATTTCAATAGAGTGCAAAGGGCAGCCTAAAGTGTAAGAACAGATATCACAGATACTTGGGGTGTCAGTCTGGAGCGTAATTAGCACCCAGCAGTATTTTGTAGATTGTTGGAACTCAGCATGGAGAAAGGTTAATGTCTTTGGTGAAATAATTCAAGGACTGTTTTTTTTCACATGAGCTATTGTTTGTATCTGGGTGTCTGGTTTCTTTAAAAATCTATGAATAAAACCTACTAGTGTTTATTGCAAACCTAGTACACAGAAGGTGAGATGCTGATTGCTGCACATGAGTTTTTCTACCTAGTCCTACAAAACATCCCCTTGGCATGGATATAATTACCATGTTCATTTTACAGATAAGGAAACTGAGGCATAGAAATACTGTCATAGGTCCCATACTTCCTACAGGTCAGGTCAGCTGTAATTCTAAGACTTTAACTGTAATGTTCATAACAATTCAAATGTATGTACTATCACTACCATCATTTTAAGATTAGGAAACTCAGGCTCAGGGTGGCCTTGGCAGGGTCAGGAAGGAATGATTCAGAACACAAATCCACGCTTGATTCCAAAGTACGTTTTAAAAAATGTTTGCTACATTGTATTTTATATGCAGTAAGTACTTGGTAAATATTTATGACCAGCATAGTTAAGGACCTATAATTCATCAATGCAGACAAGAAAAAACAGTACAGGTCTACTGCCCCTTCCACTCAAAATTGTACTGCCATTAGTATTCTGCTACACAAATGCCATTTCATGTGGTAGACTCCACTCTTCAGTTTTTGTTAGAAATAGCATGTCTTTCAAGTAGAACAATCAGAAAACAGTGTTCTTGGGAGAATTTTAGCTCATTTTATTTAATTTCTGCATTTCTGACATTTCCTGGGCTTGTTTGTTCTTGCATACTTGTGCCCTGCATGGTCAGTGTAGCCTCAGAAAGCCATGGCTGGAAGGTTGCCCTAGTAACAGTCTAGCCCTCAGTGTTGCACCATCTGTGTCTACTATCACATGCACAAAGCACCTTTCAGTCCACTGTGAGCATGCTCCACACTCCTGATACCAGCCCAAAGCCTGGAGAGATTCATTGCCGAGATCAGCAGGCCGGGTCTTGGTGCTGAGACCTGAGGAGGGAACAGGGCTCAGCTTATTGTTCTCTAGGCTCAGCTCTTCTTTCTGCTGTGTTGCCATAGTAGGCAGTCTAAGTGAAGTTGGGGTAAAAGCACATCAGACTCTCAGATCAGAGCACCAAGCTTATTTCTGGAAGCACTTGCTCCCTGTAGTGTGCTTACTTTCAGCAGGCAGCTCTCAAATCTTTCTCAGATCTCAACATTCCTTCAGTATCTTGGGACCCCTGACACCACCCTCTCAAGAAAATCAGTACCTTTCTTTTGAAACTTTTCTAAGTGCAAGAACATTTTCCACTGACCAGAATCACATCTGTCAGAAGGAGTAGGGAGAGTGTGGCGCTGTTGGGAGAGATGTAGAGGAATTGTATCCATGGAAACAGGAGGAGTGAGGTGGACAGCATTCCATCTGTCCTCGACTCGTCAGCCATACTGACCATCGCCTTCTAGCTACACTGGCCATTTTTTATCTTCCCAGTGTACAGGTAGAATCAGGCTCTTTTTCTTATAATCAGAGAACTGCTAGACATGGGGACTAAAGGAAGAGATTGGAAGGCCAGATGAGAGGGATGAACTTCTGTGGATGTTTTCCTTTCTATCTGCAACAACATTGCCTGTTCTCTCAAAATGACACACTTAGAAAAATCATAATGTTTTATGGATAAAAGAGCCTGTGTCCTACCTGAACTGGGCTGCCTAGGCCCTGTCCAGCTATCTGGGGCTGAGGCAGGTCAAAACCCATACAAGGTACACTGCCTGAAAAACTCTGGTCCAGAGAATTGGTTAGAAAGTGCAGACTCCTCCTACAGTCTGTTTGGTTTCAGAGACTGCAGAGTCTGACCACTTGATGAGGCCTGTGAACAGAGTAAAGGAGGGATGGCCATTTGAGCTGCATCATAGGGGAGTCAGCAGCTGTGCTGGGACCAGATCCATCCCCATGCTCACAGCTAAGGGAGGCTGAAGAGCAAGGCCTCAAGTCACACACATATACACACAGGCTCAGCAGAAGCCACCATCGGCCTCTTTAAAAGTACCGGCCTTCCATACTTCATTCCAACAAGTGTTGTTCAGACAAAAGAAAATTTGAAACTACTGCATTCTACCATGTTGTCCCTAACTCACTCGTTCCTGCTTTTCCACCAGAAAACTGGAGACATCCAAAGCTGTCACCTTTACACAACAGCCAAGTATTGAGGCCTCACATCTTGTGTTGCCAACCTGTTTCAGCTTAAGAAGCCCCTGATGCTCTATGGTGAATGACTGTGGCAACTCCTATCTGCCCCACAACAGATCTGCATCTCTCCACAGTTCAGGCTTGTCACTTACATTCCCCACACAGCCATGACAGCTTCTTGTCAAGGACGTACTCTAGTACTTTAGTGCTCTGTTTGCCTCTCTTTGGATGAACTGTCCTTTTATGTTCTGGTGCAATGCAGATGATCCTCTGGAACGCTTCCTCAGTACACATATGTCCTTATGACGTCCATCTTCTCAAAAAACATTTGCTACGGTGGGGCGGGGGGGGGGGTAGGTGGGTGTGTAAGAAGGTATCCACAGGAGCCAGAAGAGAGCATCAGATCTCTGGGAGCTGGAGTTACAGGCAGTTGTGAGCCACTAGAACTCCAGTCTTCTAGTCTTGTCTCTGAACCATCCCTCCCCGCAGCCCTATCTCCACAGTTTTGAAGTTGCTTTTCATTGTCCTCAGCCTTTAAGCCCATTGAGGTCAGTGGGTTTGTCTGGTCAGTGGTCATAGTACCAGAGCGTGGCACAAACAAGACGAGCAGGCAGGGCACATCCTATTTCTGCTTCACTGTACAATGCCCAGCTCGACTTGTTCTATTTGAAGTTTCATCGTTTCTGTATAGAGAGAGCCTCTCCTGTAAACAAACAAACTTTTTTCTAGTGAGAGCCTAGGACCAGGATATATTTAGCACAGTTAGTTGAAGACTGCTATTCATTGTTAAAGTCCTAGAACATTATAAAATACCTAAGTGCTCTTGACTCATCAGAGGCAAATTAGATTTATTCATTTAGCAAACATTCTGAGTGTACACTTTGCACAATAGTGTGCTCAGTGTGATGGAATATGTCAGGGTAGGTTGACAACAGGTTTTGCTCCTAGGATGGATCATGGAGCTATTATGTTTTCTTCCTATATTGAACATTAGCAAATAAAGTCATCCTGAAAGCTGATCTTCAGAGTAAAGTCACATTTAATATAAGACTGAACAACGGAGGTGGCTCTTCACTCAGATGTGGGGTAAGATAGATCACCAACCTTAGGGAAGAATGAAAATATGTCACATGCAAATCTGTCTTTGTGTGCCCACGGTCTAAAGGAAGCAGAAAGGGTTTTACTCAGATAATTCAAGACAAACAAGATTTGAAAAATAATTGAGCTGGGTGGTGAGTCCCAGGCCAGCTGGAGAAAGAAAGTAAGTCTGTATGTAATTTGGCTCCAGTATACTGACACACCAGAGCAAGACAGAATCAAGACCTTTTCCTCTGTTACTCCATCCTTGGGGCACCAGACATCTCTTCCTATGCCTCACAGAAAGGCTGCAACCTCTCAGACAACCTCTCAGACTTTATTCCAGTGCCAACAGGAATAAAGAACTGCTTGTTGATGCGCCTCTCCTTTAAGATGAAGATACCTCTTGAAACCCACTAGTCAACTTCCCCTCATGTTTCCTTGGAGAGAATTAGGACACATGCCCTTCCTGTACATATCTCTGACACTTACATGATCTACCCCAATCTAGACTTATCGTAGTCACATGAAGAGGGAACTTGTGAGCCCAGCAGACTTAGGGGGTGGGTTGGTGTGACAATCAAGATCACTCAAGAAGCCACACCACCAAAGACACCCAGAGAATCGGTAGACACTCTACATGGCTCAGAGGACAACTGGGCCATTGAGCTTGTTCCTGGGAAAGAAGCCTAAGGAGCATGTGTCTGTTTCCCTGCAGGAAGTACAGATGGAGTAGTCAGCAAGGCTTTCTGGAGGAAGTGATGTCTAAACTGTGGAAACATGGGGAGAGACATTTTCCTTTCAGAAAGATCTCTAGTGGCAAGAAATAATTAAGAGAGGACTTCAGGGAAGATGTAGAGAGTGGAGCCTAGAGGTGGCAGACGGATGCAGTAGGGTGGGGGGAGTGGGGTCTGGCCATCTACCCACATCGGTGCTACTCCCTGAGCTGGAGACCATAGCAATAGTTGATTCTGCAGTTGGGATAGAATGGTGGGTAAAGGTGCAGCCAGTGCTTGCTCTCTGGGAGGCTGGGGGTGAGTGGTCAGGAGAAGCCCAGGTAATCAGGGACAGACACATAGTACTCTGGGGTTGTGCCAAGAGGCCACACACTGCCCTCTTAAGAATGTGAACGAAGGTAATGGTGAAGAGAGATGGAGGGAGGAGATAATGAGAGCAGACAAACAGGTCACACCTCTCCAGATCCAGGCAGGGAGAGCAAGATCTATGCAATGGTAAAGTGAGCTGCACAAAGGAGACCTCAGTACAAGGATTCTCCCCAGAGTGACAGCTCTTGTCTTGGCAGCGTGCTTACATACTGTCTTAGTCAGGGTTTCTATTCCTGCACAAACATCATGACCAAGATGCAAGTTGGGGAGGAAAGGGTTTATTGAGCTAACACTTCCATGCTGCTGTTCATCATGAAAGGAAGTCAGGACTGGAACTCAAGCAGGCCAAGGAGCAGGAGTTGATGCAGAGGCCATGGAGGAATGCTGCTTACTTGCTTGCTTCCCCTGGCTTGCTCAGCTTGCTTTCTTATAGAGCCCAAGATTACCAGCCCACTGATGGTACCACCCGAAAGGTACCCCCCATCACTAATTGAAAAAATGCCTTACAACTGGATCTCATGGAGGCATTTTCTCAACTGAAACTCCTTTCTCTGTGATAACTCCATCTTGTGTCAAGTTGACACAAAACCAGCCAGTACACATACACTATCACTTAGTGCTGACCACTTGTCTTGTGAGTGCAGACATTCTTGCATTAACAAGGATTGCAACAGCCCAGGTAGGAACTGTTCAAAGGAGTCAGGGTATTTCTGAATATGGCTCCTTATCCCTTGTCTCAAGGCCAATGCTTTGTTTCCTAGAGACCTCTGCAGAGAGCCCTCGTTCATCACTGACCAAGCATTTCCTGAAGTATAGTCTAGTACAGGAGACAGGGGCAGGCAGAAATACAGCTGCCGATCACAAAGGCACAAATCCCCAAGGATGCTGTGGCTCTGGCCTCTGATCCAGCTGGCCTGCCTAGTACTTACTGTTGACGTAATAACCTCTAGTGGCCACTAGATCATCTGCTCGCTGTAGAGCATGAATCAGAATTACTAAACAAGAGCTTCCCTTACAGCCACTGTGTCTCAGCACTGATGGTGACAAATGAAGAAGGTGAGGATCTTGCCTTCCTGGAGCTAAGTAGGGAAGACAGTCACAGGAACACTGCTTTGTAGTATAGTGAAGCAAGTGCAGTGCTAGAACTGCAGAAGGCAGAGAGGCTCTGGTCTCCACCCTCACTTCTCAGAGAATGCTGCTAGAAGCTGTGACGGACATCTGATTCTAGCTCCCTTTGTCTCTCTGGGGTCCTTCTAAGGTCATAGGAATGGATAATGTCATTTGGTGTCTAACAGTATCTAGCACATAATGAGTTTCTGGAAATGATGGCAGATAGCTCTCATTGTAGCCTAGACATGTGGAGGGGTTTTATGTGGTGGACTAAGATTATTGATGGGAAAATGGTGGTTCAGTCACTTATCAGCCATGAAAATATATGAGATATGCTACAGTAGGACTAGCTCCTGCTTCTTAATGCATATTCTGTCCACACTTTGATGAGGTTGTGTTTGTCATGTATCACTTAATTGACCTGGCATCTCTCATAATGCTGAGGAGAGATGCACTTCTCTCAGTACATGGGCTCAGCATGCTAGGCTAACTAGGGGCTCCTGTAACCTTTCTATTGGTGAATGGAACAGAGACATTGGTGAATGATGGTTGACATGCCCACAGAAGAGGAAGCAACAGCTTTAAGACTGCAGATCTGACAGCCATGCTGCATGGTGAGGTAATTCAGCAAGCTGTGCTCTGACAAAGCAAGTCTCAAGCCCCTCCACATAGAACCATTTTTCAAGGACAAGTTAAAAGGGCATACTTGGGAAAGTCTCCTAGAATCCAGCACACTAGGACCATCTCACACACTTCTGCCTGGACTGAGCTGCCCTCCCATCCCAGATAGACTATCCAAATGCAGCATCTGAAAAGCCAAGAAATGCTGGATAGAGACAGTAGTTAATTGCTGTGTTGACTGCCACAGTTCCTTGCCATGGTAGAGGAGTGAATGAGTGTGTGTGTTAGACTCTGAAGGAGTTAATCTGAGTGTTAGCAACAGGAATATCTGGTTGTCCAGAACTGTATTAGAGGATCACACCAGTCAGTCAAGGATGAGCTATGTGGAGTTGCTAAGGGGTGTGACTAGAGAGGAGACTGCTGTTTCCTGGCTCAGTCCTAACTCTTGCTGAAAGGCAGATGTGATACAAGTGTGACGACACTCGGCAGGCTTAGCAGCCATTAACCTGACATCTTTGCTCCCTGTTAATGCTGGTATGGGTTAGAAAGGCAGTTGCATGAACTCTAAATGGTGTTGGTGATTACATTTCATTTAGTGCCGGATGCTGAGAGCAGATTGAATTGAGAAGAGAAGTTCCTATTTTCTGGCCAGCTCCTCTAAAAGACCCTTATTATATATAACCTTTGCATTGTCTCAAAGATAGAAAAAGACATCTTGGTCATCATGCTGGAAAGCTGTTTAGATTTCGCTGGGAGTGTTCTTGAATGGGAAGAAGGGCAAGACACAGCTTTCTAAGTTACATGGTATCTGGGATACTGTACATGGGGGCAGCATCACAGGTGGCATTGTGTACATGCCCTTTGGAATTCAGGTACAGTCAGCAAAGTAGCCCTAATCTGCTTGACCTCTGGACAGTGGGTACTGCCCTCTGGAACTGCTTCTGCAGGCTCTAAAGGCTGGACATAAAGACTCGATGCATTTGAGAGTGTTTGACCTTCTCGCTGAGCCCCTGAAATCTTTTTGTCCAGCTAGAAGGTACATAGACTTCCTCCAGCTGTGAGTGTGAGTGAGTTCATTCACGTGTATGATGCGAGTGTACATTTATATGGCACACATGTACAGGTCAGTTAGTCCTCACCTTCTACCTTGCCTGAGATGGCCTTTGCTGCTTACTTCTTTGTACACAAGACTAGGTGACCCATGAGGTTCTGGGGCTTCTCTTCCCATCTCCGCATAGGAACACTGGGATCACAGGCTGTGCTACTGTACCTTACTTTTACTTGGGTTCTAGGGCTTTGAACTTGGCTCTTCCTGCATACATACACACTAAGGAGATAGAACCACTAAGATGATAGGAGCTAATGTTCCTGTAACAAATGATCATTAAGGTAGGTTTAAATAATACATTCTAAAGTCTGGAGGTTTCTAAAATCAGTCCTTTGCTCTGTAATGTACACGGCCTTCTAAGAAGTGGTTCCCAGGGACCAGGATCACAGGTGATTACATCTGTACTCTTCCTTTTGATGCCATGATTGAGTTATTTGAGCACTGCCAGTTTGATGGGAGACCTGAGATAAATGACAGCGCTCAGTAAGTGGGCAGATGAATATATAAGGGCACTCTGAGAACTGAGTGGCCCTGGAAACCTAAGCCCCAGCTGTTTCCATGGAGAAATATGCCCCATAAGGACCTTCTTTGAAATCAACTTTTGAACTCCTGCTGATTTATAAGTTGGGGGCTAATGATATAAAGCCATCACCTACTGATGTGTAAAATTCTCAGCACTAACCCGGCATCAGGAGCTTATTGAATGGCTGCTGGGTGGATTACTCTGATAGGCGTAGCAGAGAGGAACAAAAGACAGAAAGAAGCGTGTCTGCCCTCCAGGAGTCTATACCTAGTTGAAGAGGGAAGACCTGACTATAAAGCAACTTCTGTGGTGCCTGAGCCCAAATGCAGGAGTCTGCAAGCAGCGGGAAGGGGATGTGAAGGCAGTGTGGTTAATCGGGAAAATGCAGGGTCCCACCCTGAAGCATGTTCTCTATTCATTTATAATCCCCAGAGGCACCAAAGACTTTCTCATTCTTCCTGGAGAGCCTTGTGGGTGAACTGGCTGTAGTGATCCTGGCATGGGCAACTTGAAACCACACAGGAGAGGCTCAAATCTCAGTCTCCCCACCACCACCACCCCCATTTTCTTCTATTTTTGCCTCCTTCTTGGCCACCTTTTTCTCCCCTTTTTTCCATCCATCTATTTGTTTGTTTGTCTGTCTGTCTGTCTATCTACTTTTAGTAGTGTTTCTATTGTCATGTTTTAGTGTGGGGTTATTTGGAGCAGGTTGGGTAGCAGGCACATTCCACCCCAAGTTCCATCTAGAGAATCAAAGTGTCTGGAGCCTGACATTTGAAGCACATTATATGTTTTTGCCTAATTTCAGTGAGTCTGCAAAGGAGGCAGGTGCTGGCCAGTGATTCACCTGAGAGGTCGGGTGAGGGCAGAAACAGGGACTGGGACCCTGGCCAAGGTCAGAGTTGTGGAGACAACTTGATGCTTTTCATTTCCATCAACTTTGAGGTCATAGGAAGGGAAGAGGGAAATTGAGAGGGACAGACCAGTTGGGAGTAAAGTTCTGAAATGTGGGTTGTGGTCCAGCCCACCAGGAATGCTAGTGGCAAAAAAGTTTCAAAGCTGCTAGGTGAAGGCATCCAGATCAACCAGTCTGGCCTTACTCAAAGCCCTGTAATAATCCCTTCATTCTGTTGTACACCAGACTCCCTGAGAAGTGCTTCCCAAGGACTGCCGTTAGCAAGGAATGCACCCAGACCCTTTCTTAAGATTCTGTAGTGTGGTTTTAGAAGCCGTGGATTTTGCCTGTGTGCATTAGCAGAAAGGATGGCATTCCACTCAAAGGACTGGCCTCAGTGTCATTATCCCCCTACTTGGCTTACTTTTCCTATGGGCTTCTCTGATGTCTTCTGCTGTCAAGGGCATTTGCACTCACATGCACACAAGTACACACAGTAAAATAAAAGCAGTCTCTTACAGAGCCTTCTTCCCACTTTTCTGGATTATTCAGTAAACAGCATACCTTTTCCTTTTCTCTCTCACTTTTCTAAGCAAGGTTTTCATAACACTCTTTCTACAGATCCTTTTTAAAGTCATTTCTCTTTATCTAAAGCCCCTCTCCACCATGTGACCCACCTTCATGCCAACAGCTGCACCCAAAGTACATGGTCCCCCTCCCTCTGCTTTTTATGTTCTCCATATCTGGACAGTTTGTGAGATTCACAGCTTGGCTACCTTGGGACTTTTCTTTTTGACTCTAATACAATTGTCTTTGATAATTAAACTTTGACCTTGCTTGTCTTTCAAGCAGTACAAGACAATAAAATAAAAATCTCTGAAAAAAAAATGAATTTAAAAGAAGGAATTTTTATATTGGCCCACAGTCCATTAGGGCATGAATTCTTGGCAGTAGGAACGTGAGGTGTCTGGTCCCACTACACCTGCAGTCAGGAGGCAGAACAATGAATGTTGGTGCTCTGGTGGTGCAGTTCCTGCTATTCAGTCTGCAGCTCAGGCCGTAGGAAGGTACTACCCACCCACAGGTAATGTGGGTCATCTTACTTGTTAGTACAAAATCCCCGGCACACCCAGAGGCTTGTCTCCTAGGGGATTCTATATTCTGTGAAGTTGGCAATATTAATCACAATAGTCACAAGTGGCAAAGAACATGTACTGATATTCACTATGGTTTCAGCACCAAAGTACTCTGTACAAGTTTGCCTCATTTGATAAGGTATTCTATATTATAAAAACTCCGTGGGCTGGAGAGATGGCTCAGCTGTTAAGAGTACTAACTGCTCTTCTAGAGGTCCTGAGTTTAAGTTTCAGCAACCATGTGGTGGCTCACAGCCATCTGTAATGGGATCCGATGCCCTCTTCTGGTGTGTCTGAAGACAGCTACAGTGTACTCATAAATAAAAAAGAAATAAATCTTTTAAAAAGAAAAGCCATCCAAATGATGTTACCCTGAAGTAGCAATCGCCCTGCTAACGCTTCCACTTGAAGGTAAGTGAAGTGCAGTGACCTGTCCAGTGCTTCACTCACAACGCACATACGCCCTGTGCCCCAAATACAGTATTCTTCTGACAGCCAGTCTTACTTGCTGCCTTACTTGCCTGAGCTACTACAGGGAAAACAGAGGTGAAGTAAGAAGAGGGAGGAGATGCCTGGAAAAGAAAGATGAACTTCTTTCCCAAAAGAAGGGCTTGTAAGGGGGACACTCTTCTGGGCTTCCCTGTGCTGTGGGACAGTGTGTGGAGAAACAGAAAATCAGCCAGGACACAGCGAGATCACACAAAAAGACTGCTGAGTCAGTCAGAAGGAGCCTGCCTTTCTAAAGCCCCCATTGCACCTGCTCTCTGCAGGTCTCTTGTTTTGGGGAAGAGTTTGCTTCCAGACAACAAAATCAGGACGTTGTCTTCTGAGTTTCTGTAGAGGCTGGGTGGACTCACCGTGAGAAAGACAAGAGTAAGAGTGTACAGTAATCACTCACTTTGTTCCTCTCAGAGGGACAGACTGCAGCTCATCTTCCTCTATGCTTTTGCACTAGTGTTGAAGATCCTACATCCCTCTTGTCTCCAAGAGGATGAAAAGCATGCATGCATACCGGAGCCTTCTGTCAGGGTACCCCTGTGGCCTGGGGTAGGTTAGATTACTCTGACTTCTGATGATTGTTTTTGGTGGCTGCCACCAGACCCTTCAGGCTTCTCTGCCACTACCCTTGGAAAGCCAGAAACTTTTATTGATCAGTCACCAAATGTCAAGAAGTATTTTGCAAGCAAAAGAATCCGTTGAATGTACACTTCAGTTTGTGTTTCAGTTTCTGTCTTTTTATTTTTCCCCTCAAAAGGAAGATTTTATCTTACCTCTCCCTCCTTCTGTCCCTGTCCCTCCTGTAGACAATAGTTTCTTGTTCAAATGTAGCAAGTTCTATAATTATTTGTGCTTTGCAGACTAGGAAAATGAAACATTTCAGCCACTGTCTGTGAGGTTACGCTTTGCTCCCAAAGGGCAGATCTGTGCTCTCACAGCCAGCACTGTGGAGGCCCAGTGTATCTAGGCTTTGGCATAAAGAGCAAACATTCCTGCACAATAGAAATAGCCAGTTCAACTTCCACTGAGTTCCCACCAGGTTGAGGGTGTTCCATCGAGGGAAGGAGGGATGGAGACTTTCATGGTCCACATACGGTGCTACCCACCTGCCACACACATATACCCAGGCTTTCAGAGGCCAGCTAACATAGAAAGGCTCTATTTCAGGTGCAAAACCAAACTTTTAAGTACTTCTGGTGTCTTCTTCAGAGGCAGCATCTATAAATACTTGCCTCTTAAATCTTCACCTGTGTACCCTACCCTGAGTATATAAAAATGGGGTAAGCTCCTGTCAGGTTCGTCTTTGTTAATGAAGATGTTATGCCACACTTTCAGGAACCAGTGTTCTGTTAGGAATGGCGATGACTGAGGGAGACTGACACTCTTATCTCAAAGGCATGAGCTTGCACCACCCAACACGTGGAAGATTCCTTGTGCTAGAGCTCAAATTAAGAGTCGTTTGCACTTTTGTTTGTATGGAGGTGTATCGAGAGATGACATCAGGAAGAATGAAAGTAACTTAGTTGAAACTCATCAGTATTTTCCCCCTTGCTTCTTGAAGTGGTTTGTAGCATCCTCCCAAGGGAAGTGTTCCCGTGCACTCTGTGCTTTGGGATGTCTAGCTGCCACACCTTTCAAACTGGAACTCAGGATGTCCATGTCCTCCCACCCATGTACAGTTCTCTCTTTGCCTTTAGCCTTCCTCAGCTTCTTAAAGATCCTTACAACCCTGTAGTTCAAATAACAGCGCCAACCCAGAATTAATTGCCCTCCAGATTTATAGCATAATGATTTGTATATAATTTATAAGTCAAAACACCAACTGGTGAGTTTAAATCAAGCTCTTATTTTTAGATCAGCACCAAAAAATTACATATTTTATTTTTGAGCCACATGGGTGCACAATAATAAGGGGCTCCTGGGTACTTCTCCATCTCTCAGTGGCAAACTGGTTTGACACTTCCTCTCCTGGACTGGCTGCCCTGCCCCCTTGCCTCCACAGGACCAGCTACTTCTGAGGCTGATAGCCTGTTACTGAGGAGTACTTTGCAACATTCCTTTTAGTTCTGGTAGATTTAAGTGCCTGTCCAACTTGAGGGGGAAATTAAGAATGGAGGGGAAAGTGTCCTGCGTTTTGACAGGAATCAGTTATACAGGAATCAATTATGCTGTGTCAGCAGGTAGTTTATATGGCGTCAGTTTCTGAAAGGAGAGACTCCCGCCTTTAATTATCCCAGTTGGTGTTCAGCTTTAGAAAGCATGTTAATTGGTTAAGCAATTTAACCACTTTATAGTTGGCCATTCTAGAACTCAAACCCCCTCCCTAAAGGAAAGAATCTGAGGATCAAGTGATACAAAGAGCTTTAACCCTTTTTGTCTCTGTTCCTCAGAGTCTAGCTCTCCTTGAGCCTTTAGGACAGCTTGTTAGATCCTCGATTCATGGATCCTATATTAGACCCTTCACAAACATGAATAGACAGGTCAAGTGATGACCTCCCCAAGGCCTCCCTGTTTTGGAGGCCCTTCCGGGCTGAGAGCTACCAGTAGTAGACAAACTCAGGAGTTTGTTTCAGAGAATGCTAGGCACCACAAATGTGTGAGTGTACACCTCCTACCAGGTATAGGCCATCTTGGAGAACCTGTTTTCCTCCTTATCAAATTCAGCTTGTCTAACCCCAGCCCTGGAAAATGGGGAGGGAACACTATTTTGTCCACTTTATAGAAGTAAATTTCAATTTAAAGAAATGGAGCAGTTTGTCCAAAGCTATAAAATTTGTTGACCATAAGAAAATATAGCTCAGCTCAACCCAAAAGTGTACTGTGTCCGATGACCTGAGTTCAATCCCTGGCACCTATGTGGAAAGAAAGAATTAGTTCCTCCAGTTGTCCTCTGACCTCCACTTGTGACATGTGCATGCACAGATGTTTTCCCTGCACTCTCTCTCCCACACAGAGACACACATATGCCATAGATGTGAAAGAAAAGTGCGTTGGTGGGTACTGGTTCCAGGGATCTTGTCCTGTGTTCTTTTCCCTGGGCCTTGCTGCCTTATCATACAGGATGTCTTTGCCTGGAGGAAACAAGACCCACAGGAGTCAGATGCTTTTCAAGTTCCATAGCCCGTGCACCACCAGATCTGTGTTCTTTAGTTCAGCAGCTAGAAAGCCTGGGGCCCCAGCTGTGTAGACTCAGCCACTACACCAACGGGCTGCTCATTGGCCTCAGTGTATAAGTTCCCACATAAGGTGGAGTTTGTTTTCTTATTTCCAGATACTAACCTTTATTCAAGCTTAAATTTCTAACTAGGTTTTTCTCTTCGTGTATTAATTGTACCAAATCATGGGTTTTATTATGGTGTTTCCATGCATGTGTGCCCTCTATTTTGACAACATTCACTCCACTTTTTATTCCCCCTCCCCCTCCTGCTGATTCTTCCCCCAAACAGTCCTGCTTCTACTTAGGTGTTGCATATAATTTTTCCCATATATGAGAGAAAACATTATTTATCTGATGCTGGCTTACTTAACAGGATGCTGAAATTCCGTCGATTTTTCTACACATGGCATGATCTGTTCTTTTTATGGCTAAATACCACTCCATTGTTTATCTATCACATTCTTTTTATCCTCATCCTTGATGGATACCTGGGCTGGTTCTATAACTGGCTGTCGTGAATAGCACTGTGACAAAGAAGAGAGTCTAATCATCTGTCTTGTGTGCAGGCCATGACTCTTTGGGAATATATTTCCAGAAGCAGGATGATTAGATTGTGAGGTAGTTAAGAGTGAACTGTATATTGTACTTGTTTCACACAGGTAAACATTTACTATGTCTCCAGCACATTCTAAACACTTCACAGCATTGAAACACTCATGTTTCAAGTAAGTGTAGAAAGTGGTACAAGAGCAGAAGCACTTTCCTCTCCATCACAGAGGTAGCCAGTTACTCAGCTGCTCAAATCCAAACAAACTGGATTTGCACTTTCATCTATGAACTTGATACTGGATGTTGTTTCCAGTAGTTCCACTAGAGTCCCATGCCCTCTTAGGTGGGATGCTTAGACACAGAGGATCTTGAGTGAGAGAAGCCTAGATTCAGAACCCAGATTTTCACATCACTATGTCTATGACTTGGAGCATATGAATGCGGCACATGAACAAGGACCGTGCTGTCCTCTGGGCCCTGGAGCCTTATTCGACTTTGTAAGCTGTGAGGAGGCTAAGATGTGGTAACACACACATGCACCTTGCCCTCACAGCTGCCTGATAAGTGGCAGCTGCACATTTGTGATTCTGGGGAAGTGCCTTTGTGCTGCCTCATACAGCACCGGACTGGATATGAGAGTTCTGGACTACATTGCACACTTCTCAGAACAACTTTGCATATCTGAAATCTGATTCTTAAAAGAAATGCCAGAACACAGTACAGGGCACTTCGGAGAAGAAGCAGTTCTTGGGACACCTATGAATGTAAATACAAGCCAGGCATGGTTACATGTGCTTTTAATCTGAGCATTCTCAGAGGCAGGCATATCTCTGTGAGGTCAAGGCCAGCTTGATATGTGTAGTGAGTTCTAGGACAGCTAGGACAATGTAGAGAGGACCTGTCTGGAAAAAAAGAAGGAATTTGAATGCAGTATCTCCTCGAGAATTCCATAAATAACAGCTGGATGAAAGGCCTGCTACTTAACTCAGGCCTGTCTTGCTTAGGAAGCCACTGCTGACTGGCGGATCTGTTCTACCATTTAGCTGCAATTTGCCAGCTCTGGTGACGTCACTTCTTCCTGACTTTGGTGATATTTATACCAAAGTAGGAAAGAATAAATCTCAGACAGGGTGAACACAGGGGGAAACGAGGTGGTCTTGTATAAAGTGTGTCTGGGGTAGAAGTGCACAGCAGACACTGACCCTATGGTCCTTACAGTGCTTTTGGGGGGGTCGGTTGGTCCCTGCTGTTATCTCTCCCTCCTGCCACTTTCTATGTGTCTTTCTCTTTATTGAAAAGTGGCTTATTACATGATTTCTAACAACATTTTTAGTACTCTACTGGCAGATAAACACCACCCTCTCCCCTTTTAGTGCTTCCTAGAAAACTGTTTGCTATCCAGCTGGTGTTCCCAAATCTCCTGGGACCAGTATCCATTTTTTGAAAACTGTGTTGACTGGCTTGCCTGGTAATTTACCTCCTGTTCCTGATATATATACAATTTAGTTGTTTAATTATATCTGGAATGTCCTAAGCATAACAAAAATGATGCTAATTGCTGTTTGAGTTTTTGAAGTTCTAAAACTAAATTTAGGTAGAATTTTAATTTCATTTGGGGGAAGGGGAAGCAAATTCAAGCAGGGCCACTGAATGTAAATAGCCTGTTTCATTTCACCAGGAGGAGTCCCTGTGTACAGAGGCCTCCTCTTTCAGTAGCCTCTAGCTGTGCTGGCAGCAGGTAAAGAATCTGTCTGTACTTTATGGAACCTCAAGCTATGGATTATGAGAAGTTTCTATTAGATATATAATATAGAATAGAATATATCTAAAATATGTTTCATTTTGTTTTGTCCAAATTAAAAAGTGAGTTAATTTAGATTGAAAGAAAAACAGCAATATCTGACACTAGCTGGTGCTACACACGGTGCGAGGTGCTAGGTGACTAGCACCAGTGTTACGAAAAGGTAGCAATGTAGTCTGGCTACTTACTGATCTGGAAAACCAGAGGGTTCTAGTTGCTGAATTCACCACCTGTCTGTCAGTAGGTCAAGTCCCCTGAAGCTGCCTTCTTGATCTCCAGCCTCACAGAGAAGAGGCATAATGGTGATGATATTTTAATGGTGCCTAGAAACACCTTGCTGTTGCTTCAGGTACACTGAATATAAGTGCCACATTCAGATTCTTAAGTTTAGAGAGCCCTAGGTCCCTACCAGATTTTATTTATTTATTTATTTATTTATATGTATATAATATTTATTATCACTTATTATTAAGTGTACAAAGAGTAGGTAGTTTTGGAGCTAATCAGAGGGAATGCACAGAGTCTCGGGTTGGGAAAATAAAGCCTTCCTTCTTTTGGTTGGTTGGTGAATGTTGCGGTCGCTGAGACTTGTTTTCTTCTTTTTGGTTGGTTGGTGAACGTTGTGGTCACTGAGACTTGTTTTCTGGTTGGTGAACGTTGTGGTTGCTGAGACTTGTTTTCTGGTTGGTGAATGTTGTGGTCGCTGAGACTTGTTTTCTGAAGCTTTATTCACACACAGAACACCTCGCTTGTTATATGAATGTTGGCATCCAAACTGCAATCCTCATGGTTGCTCAGTAAGATCTCTTAGTATCTGAGCCATCTCTCTAGCTTCATAAATTATATAGAATATTTTAAATAACTTATTCTGTGTCACAACTTATACAACCATTAGAGCATCTAATAGTGTTGGAATTCAAGAGTAATGAATACTTTTGGTCATCAGTTTCTGTTTGGGACAGGCTAATGCACTCCCAGCCCATGCTTGTGATAGTTGTGACAGTGTACTGCTGAACCCTAGGAAACATAGGCAGCAGATGCCAGGCACATAGCAGTAGAGGTAACTCCTTGTGGATTCTGGGTATAATGTGATAAACTTTCTCCCAGGGTTGACAAATTTGTTTGTAGTGCAGTAGGAACAGTTTAGAAGAAAAGTCATATTATCATCAGGTATCTGAGACCTTACACAAGAAGATGTGACTGTAAAGCCCAGGGGAACAGTCAATTGAAACAACTAGGATCCAGCATGCATCCTAGCACTTTAGGATGTGAAGACTGTAAGGTCAGAAGTTCAAGGTCACTGTTGGCTATTTGTGGAATTTGAGATCATCGTGGGCTACAAGAGACCTTATCTCAAAAAAGAAAAAAAAAAAAAAAAAAAAAACAGAAACTCAATTCTTCTTCCCAAAAGGTTGGGTTTTCAAAAACAAATACACAGAACCCCTAAATTGTTAGAAATCCTTTTCAGTTCTCAGTTTTAATCTTCTAACATAAGAAACATTTCTGGGGGATGGTGAAGTGGCCAAATGATTAAGAGTACCTGCTTCTCTTCCAAGGAAATCAAGTTTAGTTCCCAGCAATAAAGTCAGTGGTCACAACCACCTATAACCACCTATAACCCTTGTTCCGTGTGATCTGACACCCTCTTCAGCCTCAGCTCTCACCTACACATAGATAACATACATTCACACCAATATACACATAGAAATGAAAATAAAATCTAAGAAATTAAGCGGTGTGGGGCAGTGGACCTTGTCAGGGAACTTGGTAACCAGGCCCCTGTCATGTGACCGTACTCCCTACGAGAATGGTCGTAAGAATGTGACCTATGGTCATGTAGATCAGAGCTGAGTTTTCCTCTATGATGAGGTATCTAGAGGCCCTGAGGGTTTAACCATGAAGAATCCCTTCCCGGACATTCCTTCCTGCAAAAGGTATTTAATCTATGGTCCACCCTGAAGAGGTGGTATGCACTCATTTTCCACAATGAACAGCCAATAAACAATTGCCACTAAGCTCAGGACACTCGAACATGACACTCCCCCTAACCCTCACCAGCACCACCCCTACTCCCATGGACCCAACTCTGTACCCAGCTGCTCTGGATGTCCAGGAGTTTAGGAGACCCTGGCTCTGGGCTCCTCATCGCAGGCCCGTCAACCCCCAGCCCTCCATTCATACTCCTCTGTGTGATTTCCAGTTGAGACTGGACACCAAGGAGTCCCCAACTTTGGCCTCCACATCTGTAGGCTGTGTTTTCCCGCCCCCTGAGTGTATTGGTGCTTCCAGTGAGTCCATCACCTGAAAGCAGATGTAGGGTCAGTATAATCTAGCACTCTGTGTTTTCTCTACCTGGCTGAGTCCCACACCCCTGCAGCAAGACGGAATGTGGAGCCAAGTGCCTTCTGTTTTGCCTGCCCCAGTGACTGGGTGAAACTCAAAAAGTAAACTGAGTCTCAACTTAGATAGTAAGTTTGTGTTCCTATATAATGTTAGATATGGTACCTTCTGACTTTACTCAGTGTGGAGGAAGCATTGAGTTCCTCTGAAAATCATCACCTAGGGGCTACGTTCACAGAAGAACTTTGAGAGACTCATGCTACAGGGTTGCATATGTGGTAGGCTTCTGGAATGGAGTGGGATGGTCTTCCCTTACTCTGGAATTGGATTTGACAAACCTGTCCCATGACAGAACAAGTAGTTAATATGCCAGGTTTGTGAACCATATGGTCTCTGTCACAACTGCTCAGTCCTGCTGGAAACAACTGCTGATGACAGATAAGCAAGCGCGTGACCTGTGTTCTTAGAAAACTTTATTTGCAAAAAGAAAATGACAGTAGACTAGAATCAGCCCAGTGGTTGTAATTTATAGACCATTGCTCCATATGAATGAGGGAAAAATACAGACATCCTATTTTCCATTCTTTCACTGCTCGAGCAACAATGGTAGAAGAACATCCACAGTCCTCTCTAGCAAATTAACCTCATTTGTTCCACCCACTCAGCGTAATATGTAGTTCTTACAAGCTTTGTGGATTACAGAAACTTTATATTTATTTATATATCCCTAAATTGTTATATATCCCTAATTGTTTTATATGCCAATAAATTCTTCAAAGCTTGTACCCTCCGTGGTATAGAATTCACTGTCTAGCTGGCATGCCACCACATACCATTCTATATTTGAGAATTTCCTTTAATTCTTATATTTTCTTTCCAATAAATGTTGTTTACTGTCTGACTCAGTGCACATGTCTGGGATTATTCCTGTGGGTTAGGATTACTGAGTACAACAATATAATGTTAATGTGTGGGCTGTGACATGCGCTATGGCTTGAACACAGAGCCCTGAGTAGATAGCTAGGCAAGCATGCTACCACTGAGCTGTAGTCCTAGGCCCCAGTTTTTATGGGAAAGAACTGAAACAGTGACTTTATCACAGTTGTAAGTACTCCTGGGCCATGGTGAAGATTCAGTTCCATGGTGATTTTCATGAGTGGGCTCTGAAAATTTGAAGTCAGGCGTCCGTTTCCCACCCAGGGCTGACCTGCCCTTGTTTGCAGAAATAGAAAGCTAACACTTTTCAACTCTGCTGTTCGTCTGATATTTGGATCCACAGGACATCATCCAAAGTTAATCCCCAGCCGTTAGGGGTGTAGGGTAGAGTCCCTTTGCTCTGTCACTTCCTACACAACACCCTGCCTCACTGGTGTGTTCCTGTGGGACTCTTAAGGATAGGAGCTGCTCAGTAAACGTGGGGTGAATTAAGATCACAAGGCCCCTGTGGTGAGTTCTCTGTTCACATTACCTTCATCAGGACGATGTCCTTCAGGTTTGAGCATTTGGGCTAATGATTTTACAGTTTTGAAAGGGATATGCCACAGGAGAGAGCATTTTGGCAATCATGACAGGAAAGTATCCCAAGATTTGCCTTACACGGGGAGGTTTGAAGTCTTAAAGATATGATGAACTGAGTGACCAGGGCTTCAGGGAGAATTCATGGCTGGAAATGTAGGAAGGGTTTAAGATCTTGGTTAGGGTGTGTGTGTGTGTGTGTGTGTGTGTGTGTGTGTGTGTGTGTGTGAGTTAATCTGTAGCTATTGCACAATGAATTTAGTGCAAAATAAAATTACTAACTGAAAATTTGTTTCATTGTTACAAAAAAAAATATAAAAACTACTACTGGTTTATGATGAAATCAGAGATTGACCTTTCAAGGTCTTTTAAATGATGGCTGGTTGCTGCCAGGAGCAGAGAGTGTTTGCAGAGTACACACAAGCTGAATACCACGGCAGACTTGCATCTAGGACTCAAGTGAAGAAGTTACTACAGCTGCTGTCCACACATGACAGTTGTCATGGGGAAGGACAATTAGCATTTGTACGAATTTCATATTAAAATATATGAGAGGCACTGATGTCTGGAGCCCTCAGTTTAATAATACAGAAAACAAAGAAGAGGTGACTAGTGACCTGAGTAAATCACCCAGCTGACTGACAACTGAGACTAGACTGGCCCTGGGGTTTTTGTTTGGTTTTGGTGTTGGTGTTGGTTTGTTTGCTTTTTGTTTGGTTGTTTGTTTCTGTGACAGGGTTTCACTGTGTAGCCCTGGCTGTCCTTAGAACTCACTCTTGTAGACCAGATATCCTCCTACCCCTGCCACGTGAGTGCTGGGATTAAAGGCATGTGCTGCTACCACCCAGCTGATCCTGGGTTTCTTGAAGGCTCTGTGTGCTATCAGTGTGCCAGTTGTCTTTTGACTCTCTCTTTAGACCATAGATTTTATGTTGCTATAGAACAGAAATCATTTATAGTGGGTCTTGACATTGTTTTAGTGATTTATTTTGCCCAAATGTTTTTATGAGCATTTTAATGACACCTTGCTTTAGCAGATTGCAAAACCTACTTGCAGTTTGCCAAACACCTTCCATTAGTGACGTAGAAGTGTAAGTAGCACAGGAAAGGTTGCTAAAGTAGGATTTTCAGTAATCAGTAATAGAGTAATGCTTGTGTTGAAAATTAAGATTTGATTTTAGGTATAAGCATCATTTTAAAAAAAAAAAAGGCCTGTGTAGAAGAGGGGACACAGTAGTCAGTTCTTGATTTAAATTCTGGCCCCACAGCTTTAGTAACTAAACAGATGTTAGCCATGTTCACCCCTGCAAGCCAGTTTACTCATTTGCAAAACAGAGATGAGGCCCTTCCCTTGTAGCATTGGTGTGGACATTGGGTGCCTGCAGGAATGACCCTGGAAGAGACAGGCCCTCCGTCTTACCCAAGAAGAAACAGAAACCAATTGAAAGTGACCCAGAGATTCAACCCCAGTCCCCTAGGTTTTAATCTTCCACCAACCCATGCCCTGGCTCCTGAGGTTGCTGGCTGTCTCCCCAGGCTATTCTTGCCAGAGAATTGTCTGTTCTTGCCACATGGATGGGTTCCCTGGCAGAGAAGTTGACCTATGAACCACTATTCCTGGGGTTGGCATCAAAGGTCTAAGCCTGCAGAGCTCAGCAAGTTCCACTGAGAAGCTACCCTGACAGTTCTATTATGCACACAGCCCCGGGGCCCCTGCGCAGCACCCTGTGTACTTAGAATAGTAAAACACCAGCAGGGTGTGGGGAGCTGAGGCACTCTAGCCCACTGAGTGCAGGGGATTTCTCATGCCCGTGTCCTTGGAGCCTGTGTTCACGTTAGCCTTGGGGAAAGTGGCCTTCTGCTCCAGCTTTGCCTGATTGTTGCTTGACGAGCTTTCTAGTTTACCTTTCTGTTAGCTCTCATGTGTTTGCCAGGTATGAAACCAAAAGAAGTTGGGGGCAGGGTAGGTAGGAGTATGACATGTCTGGGAGTTAGTCCTTTCCAAGGTGACAACCATAGATGAGTGCGCCCCATAGACGCCATACCATTTTCTGCTCAGCAATGAGAATTTACCCCTCCAAAATTGACACACATCTTCCCTGTGCACAGTAGCCCATGAACTTAGCTTGTCCCTTATGAAGGACATTTCTCTCCATTTCCACACAGATATTGTATTAGTCCATGTTCTTGTCTGCATCTGTCACAATGTCAGAGGACTTCCTTTGTCCAAAAAAAAAAAAAAAAAAAAAAAAAGAGCTCTTTTAAAAATGTTGCTTTTGTTCTTTTTATAATTATTATATGGGGGGGGGGGGGGGGGGGGGAGGGGGACCCGCCGTGGGGG
>JADRCH010000087.1:11492279-11573902 GCA_019843965.1 Rhynchomys soricoides
GGGGGGGGGGGGGGGGGTAAGTGCAGGTACCCTCGGAGGCCAGAGTTGCCAGATCTCTGGTGCTGGAGATGTTGTAAGCAGCCTGACATGGATGCTAGGAATGAACTTGGATCCGGTAGAAAAGTACTACATACTCTAAACTGCTGAGCCATCCAGTCCTATCTGGATCGAGATTGTGTGGCATTCCCTATCATAAGAGATTGTCTGCCTTTTTAAAGTATTATAATTTCTTTCTTCTCAATCACATGGCGTTCTCGATCATCACGAGAGCTCATATGTTGAGATCTTGGAGCCAGGCACATTAAGATCTTCTTTAAGAAGGATGTATTTTAAATTATGTGAATGAGTCTGTGTAGGCAAGGGTAGAGGGTACTAGTCTAAGGAGGTGCCAGTCACATAGACTTTGGAAGCAGAGATACATGGTTTCCAATCCTGTATGTGCTACTCCATAGGTAAAACATGTTAGCCTCCCAGGCCTCATCCATGTAAGAGAAAGAATTTGGAGTAACAGCATGTATTTGGAGAACCTTTGTGAGGATCAAATCAGTCAAGACACCTGAAGAAACTCATCACCATTGTGCATGTAGAGAAGTCGTTCATATGAGGCAGAGAGAATCAGAATGTGTGCCTCTTGTGGGTGCTCACCAGTTGCTGCTTCACAGATCTTGAGAAAACATTGGAGCAAATCTCACCCCCACTTTCTCTCTCACTGTCTGATCCCTTCTCTGTCCCTTCCCCATCTGACTGCTCCAGAGAGTTCTTTCAAACAGAGTGAGCTCTGATCTAGACAGTAAGTCTTTGCCCTTGAGTTAGGATTAACATTCACTTCTCCAGGGACAGAGGGTAGCTGTCAGGGTTAGCCACATGATGTAGGTGGCCCAACAGAGGCTACAATGAACACACTGGCTGGTGGGACAGGAAGGAGAGCTCTCTTTGAACCGTACAACTGCATTTACAAAACCACTGACTCCTGGGCTTCCAGAAATGGAAGCATCCAGAAAATTGTTCCTGCCCTTGAACATCTCCTCCAAGGACACTGTCCGAGGAGCCTTAGCATTCTTCAGGCATCGCTTCTGGGTGCTGCTCTCTGGTTCCTGGCCTGCCTGGTCTACCAGTAGAAATCCTTCTCTAGGCAGATAGCGTGTGGTTGGGTTCTGCTCATCTTCCCCCTTGTGTTTTCTGAAAGTGGTCCTGTGTCAACTTCTAGAATGATCTGAGAAGAGAAATAATCAGCTACAGGGATTTTCCAGTTTCTAAAATGACCCTTGGTATTTTGTTGCATGGTTCACCCTCCCCCCTTTTTGTCCTTTTCCTATAAAGACTTTAAATGTCTCAAAATTGAAATCAGGAAAATAGGCTAGCAAGGCTGACTGCCCATGGTGTGTGTATTGTTGTGTGAGACAGCAATTTGCAGAACTACATACAAATAGACCCCATGTTTAAAAACTCCTATGCATGTATATGGTATGTTTGTAAAAGGTAGTAGAGGATGTGGTGGGGAAAAGATTATGGGCGGACCATGGCTACCCCTCTGGAGTGAGCTTAGAAGGAAGGAAGTGTGGCTTTTTGTTTTGTTCACATGATTACAGTTTGGATTTGGCAGCATAGTTATTGTTCACTGCTTTTTTAAAATGAAGAAAGGGCAAATACCTGAGCCAGCTTCAAAAAACCAGAACTAAATGGTGTAGTGTCTAGAAGCTGCTGGAAGGTTCTCCCTGAAGGAGCTCAGACAGAACATGAGTTCATTTCGGGCACTTTGGCCCTGCATAGCACACACTGCTGGAGCCGCAGAGTTCAAGTGGGCAGTTTCCCTTTCCCTTTCCCTTTGCCATGCCTGCTCCTCTCCCTCAGGGGAGCTGCAGGAGCTGCTCACACATGGGCAGCTTCAGCTTCCCAGGAACTGCCTGTGTTCATGGGAAACACCATAACCACCCAGTCCCAACCAGATGAGGGAAGGGGCCATGCTCCAGTACAGGTGAGGACATTTGTCATCACCCCAGTCACCTGTGCAGAGCTCTAGCTGTGCAGGGTGAATGCCTTGCCCACAGAGTTTGAGACAGTAAAGAGTAAATTCCTCATTGGTAGTCAGCACCTTCTGTTCTGAGGGACCTTGGACAAGTCCTCATGTCTCTCTGCCTGCCCATTTTCTCCTATGCTGATGTCCACAGTGTCACACTTGCTGGATACTTAGGAGGTATGATAATGAGAGGGAGGGGCTTCAGAAGTAGAAAGTGGCACAGCAGGACGACAGCACAGTGAGCAGTGCCTAGCAGCTGCCCCAGCACCAAAGTAACTCATGGCACACAAACACCCAGCAGTGCATCTGCTCATGGTGGCTGGGACACATTGCTCACTTCTACCTTGTGGGCAGTTGTCTGTCGAGTAACCTGACTTCTCCTTTGCCATTGCAGTCATTCCTCTCAGTATTGGCCACTATAGTGAACATTTGGGCACAAACAGCCTCTGAATATGGAACCCAGGTTCACCCACCTCGTTTTTATTGCACATCAAATTGAGGTTTGGGTGGTGGTGGTGGTTGGTTGGTTGGTTGTTTTTCTGGTTTTTGGGTTTTTTTGGTTGGTTTGTTTGTTTTAGCATTCCAGTTTTCCTTTCTCATTCATTTAAATGCATTTTAAATGGATGCTGCATATGCATTTGTTCACTGCATGCAAGAAGGCACACTACCACCAGAACCCTCTGTCCTTAAAGGGAGAGGACAGTACAAGATAGGAAGCAACAGATAACCACAGGCTAAAGCAAAGGATGAAAAAGAACCTCACAGGTAGAAAGATGCATTTTAGATCCTCCGGAGATGGTGAGATCCCCTCGGGTTTCTTTGTAAACCCTCAGTGTCTGTCACAGTATCGCACAGTCCCCCGTTGGAGCTGTGAAAGGGCGAGGACAGTTGGTGTTTTAGCTGAAGGATGAACAGAGATGTGGTGGAGAGGCAGTGTGACATGAGCTAGAAGCAGCTATGGATTTCCCAGAGAGGGAATTGGAAAGCAAAGTGGCATCTAAAGAAAGCAAACAGAACAAAAAGCAGGAACAAGCTGTGGGGTTAAGGTTTGGGGACCACCTTCAGGAGCTGGATGTTGAGTGGGTGTTCTCTCTCTTCCTTGGGCAATGACCCTTGTGAAAACCAAGAATGCTGTGTGTGCCTGCTGTAGACTGCTGTGAGCCTCTCCCCAGAAAGGGCCATGTATTAGTCAGGGTTCTCTAGAGCCACAGTACTTATAGGTAGTCTCTGTATAGTAAGGGAATTTGATAATGACTTACAGTCTATAGTCAAACTCCCCAACAATGGTCAGCAGTAGCTGTGAATGAAAACCCGAGGATCTTGCAGTTGCTCAGTCCCACAAGGCTTGCAGGCAAAGAAGATTGTATCTTCCTCCTTCCAAAGTCCATATGTAGATCTCCAGCAGCAGGTGTGGCCCAGATCAGAGGTGTGCGTACCAACACACCTGAAACTTGTGTCTTCCAGACTAAAGATTTAGATCACAGGTGAGCCCTCTAATTCTGGATTGTAATTCACTCCAGATATAGTTTAGTTGACAATCAGAAATAGCCACTACAGACCACATCACATTTCACTGGGCTTTGGGGGTATTTAAGGTTGGAGACTCCACCAAAAAGCAAGAATCCCAGGGGCAGCTTGTTGTACCTAGTTCAGCACACAGAGAAGGTCCCTGATCCTGACTGCAGGGACCTTCAGATGGTAAGCACTGTCCCAGTCCTTGCACCACCATTTCCGACTGCCCAGCATCCTTACTTCTGACAGCATAGTGTAGCTTGGCCTGTTTCTGTCCTGCGTTGGCCAGAACCCTATGGGGCACACTCCATTTTCATCCTCTGTGGCTGGCTCCTCTCATCCAACCTTGTATATAACCCGTCTCTGTCACTATGGGTGTCTGAGCTTGTTCTTTGCCATATTCTTTGTGCACATGAAATCCATCCAGTGCTCAGCTGGACAGTTCCTTTTGTAACCTGCTTTAACTAATGCTGCTGTGAACTTCTGGATTTGTGTCCCAGTGAGTGAGGTGCACATTCCTTGGGACTATACCTTATCTGAAATAACAATATGCAAATATTTTGGTTGCAAGACTAAAAGTGAAATTCACATCTCCACCAACTGGTTGGCATAACCATCAAAATGGAATTCATATTCCCACCAACCTGCTGACAACCCATCAGAGCAGTTTTAGGAAGATGGGCCAACTGATGTGGTTTCAGTGTCACCTCAGGCAGGCTGTAGGGAGCAAAGGGTGATGCTCCAGGCTCTAATCCCCCTCCTATCAGAGCAGCACTCTCAGGTCTGCTGGGTTAGCTTTGCCATTCATTGTTAGGATCTCTGGGTCAAGCCCAGTTGTCTCATAGTTCAGAAAACTTGGAATAGAGCATCAGAGAACAAAGAAAGCTAAAGTTGCTGCTACCACCTCCCAAAAAATACTTAGCAAAGCTTGACTGTACAGTTGCTGGCTGGCACATGGAGACAGAAGCACCGAAGGAAAATGGCGCCAGTACAGGCCAGCTGATCCTGTAGATGTGAGGATACAAGATGCTGATCTCAGAAACAGAACTACTGAAATGGTAGCTGTAGTAAAAGAAAGATCGTGCTGAATCATCTGGCTAATGTCCTAGACTTACAGACAGCTGTAAGCCCAAAGACAGGTGGGGCTCCTCAGCATCCCCTGGGAGTGGTGGACTGAGTCAGGATGGGAAAGCAACGCCAAAGCAGGTCTTCAAGAACAGCTGTGTTTAGAGACAGGAAGCACAGCAGGCTCTATTTGAAACATGAAGACATACTGTCCTTTATTGCTTTCTGTTGCTGTGATAAACACAGCAATTCTCAACCTGTGGGTCACAACCCTGTGGAGAACAAATGACCATTTCACAGGGTTCACCTAAAACCATCAGAAAGCACAGATATTTACAACCCAACTGATAATAGTAGCAAAATTACAATTACGAAGTAGCAACAAAAACAACCATAAAACAATAATTTATGGCTGGGGTCACAACAGCATGAGGAACTAGAGTAAAGAGTTGCAGCGTTAGGAAAAATGAGAACCACTGTTCTAGGGATATGGCTTTCAAAGAAGGGGTGCACATCAGAATTCCATACACAGCTTTCCCAGAATGCACCTGAGCCAAGTCCTATCCCAGGTACTCAGTTTAGAGGGATAGGGTGGGGCTGGAACTTGAGTGAATTTATTCCTAGACACTTGGTTGTGGATTCTGTCTTTCATGGTACAATATCCTATAGTACTTTATAAAGAAAAGCTAATTTAGGTCACAGTTCTGAAGCCTGAAAGGCTGGTATTTTATGTCTTCGTGTGTGGCAGCAGGTGAGAACATCATGACATATGGTATCACAGTAACAGAGATACATGCAGAGAGATCACAGGAGACGGGAAGCCAGGCTTGCTGCTTTATAACAACCTGCTTTCAAAGAAAATAGCCAGGGCTTGGGAGAACTACATTATTCCCTTCTAAGGGAGGCATGCTCCCAATTACTTAAGGGTCTTTCACTAGATTCTACCTGGTAGCCATGCCATATTAAGACCACACTTCTTGCAGATGATCCTCAGGGGGTCACATGTAACAGTATCCAAGCCAAGCAAAGGAGGAGAACAGAGACATCCTCTGTTAACTATCCCTGTGAAATTACTACAAGTAAGAACATGCCTTATATTTAAGAAGGAAGCCCTTGATAGGCTAAGAAATAGTCTCTTGAGGCAAAAATAAATAAAAATTTTTAAAAATCTGGAGTTTTAAAAAATTATCTTCAATAAAATTAGTTTAGCGTAAATTGCATGTTAAATTCAAGATGTTCATACAAGCCTCCAAAAAAGAATTTAAATAAATTTTAGTAACTAATTGACCCTGTCCAGCATAGATAATATTTAAGAAAGCACTTTGTTTTATAAGTCTCTTGATGGTGTTCTGTCTAGCTTCCCAGAGTAAGCATCACCTCCGGCTCACTAGTGCAGAAGTCTTGAGAACATGTACACTTTAGAGTTGCAATGGAATTTCTTTAAATGTACACAAGAAGTTATGTAAGAGTGCTGGATTTTAACTTTGTACTCGTGGTTTCTAACAGACACCTGATCAGAGCAGAGCTAAATAGCTTCTATTAACCTGTTTGTCCAGTGGATGATCCGTTTGTGAAAGCATTCAGTAGAGGAGGCCGTTGGTGATGAGACACCCTCCTGGTTAGAGAAGCCTCCTTTCCATACACTGAGTGCAAGCCTTCTCGCTGCTCACCTGTAGTGTATACTCCTGAAGTGTTTCATTAGTGTTTATGAGAGCCTTGTTCTGTGATCCATGATCCACGATCCACTCATTAAACTGTGTTGGGTCTTGCTCTATACATGATTCCAAGATAATGTTCTTTGGCTTAGTTTCATTGCTGTGAAGAGACACAATGACCATGATTAAACTCTTTTTTTAAAAAATAAAAAAAAATTTTTTAAAGATTTATTTGTTTTATGTATATGAATACACTGTAGCTGTCTTCAGACACACCAGAAGAGGGCATCAGATCCCATTATTATAGATGTTTGTGAGCCACTATGTGGTTGCTGGGAATTGAACTCAGGACCTCAGGAAGAACAGTCAGTATTCTTAACCACTGAGCCATCTCTCCAGCCCCATATGGTTAAACTCTTATAAAGGAAAAAATTAAATTGTGGCTGGCTTACAGTTTCAGAGATTTAGTCCATCATTATCATGGCAGGAAGCAGGGCAGCGTACAGGCAAAAATGATACTGGAGGAGCTGAGAGTTCTTCATCTTTATCCTCAGGTAGCAGAAGGAAACTGACACTGGACATAGCTTAAGCACAGTAGACTTCAAAACCTGCTTCCTTCAAGGCCACACCTACTCCAACAAGGTCACACCTCCTAATAGTGCCACTCTCTAGGGGACAAGCACTCAAACATATGCATCTATGGGGGCCATAACCTATTCAAACCACCACAGGCTTATTTCCTGAATTATGAAGAAGATTTACAGAACAATCTATTCTTGCTACCCACATGTCATAATAAATCAAACCAGCCTGAACTTACTGTTAGTGTGCTATACATGGAAGACATAAGCAACTATGTGTGTATGGCACCATCCTTCCAGGAGACCTCAGATAGATGCAAGGCTAGGCTGGAGGAAAGATACATGAAGCAGATATCAGCATTTGTATAAATAAATAAATAAATAATAAAAAATAAAAAAATTCCATGATGCCATTTCATGCCACTATGCCAAGTAATTTCCAGTGCTTCAAATAGATCAAGCCTGGAAAATCCAGGGCTGACGATAGCCATAGAAATTATTTTCCAGAGTTTACAAAGAAGAATCTTCCACTCCATTCTATTTGAAAATTTTGTTTTGCAATTTTTTTTTAAAATTTGAATGAACAAAATTTACCGGGTAAATTGTGTATGGTAACCTACTGAACATTTAGTATCTTTTATTCAGTGGTGCATGTGTGTATGCACTTATGTATGTGTGTTTTCAGGAGTCCTGAACCATCTCCCCAGTTCCTCTCCTGGTATCTGAAGTGATCCTTTGCAATAATTTGTCTGAACAATTTTATTTTTACGTTCTGTACTTTATTTGAAGAAAATGTACATACTCTTGAATTAATTTGTATTCCTTAGCAATCTTTTAAATGAATTGAAGACATGCTAAAATGTTTATGAAATTTAGTGAACCAAACAGCTCAGAAGGTGTTGATGTTACTGTTGGATGGACCGGTCAAGCCTTCGGTCCTGGTTCTGTTTCCCCTCAACTTTTTTACAAAGAAGTTGTTGGCCGAGTTGATGACTTTGCCTTGAGACTTAGAGTTTTACTCTAACACCAAGTCTGAACTAGAAGACGTGAACTTGGGAAGTTTTTGCATTTTTCAGCCTACTACCTTTGAACATAAATACTTAGGTTCCATGAAGCTCAGAACAGGTACCTTACCCACAGGAGCAAATTCGGGGACTTTATCTTACTGGTCACTGCAGGAGTTCCAGACAGTACTGTTCCTCCAGTCTAGCATGTTTGAAAGCAAGATGACTGCATGCTTCTCAGCTGTAGGTTCCCAGGGAGAAGGCAAAATGGAGGCGAAATAAAACATCCTCTTCTTCCACTTTTAGCATGTTCTAGACTTCTAAGCCATGGTATTGGGCATTTCATTTTTTATGGCAGTTTCTACAAAATGATGCAACTGGGTGTGTATGACCCAGAACTGAGCACTGTGTGAAGTGGACAGAGCATTCAGATCATGGATTGTAATTTCATCTGTGCTTCCTTAGAAGGCAATTCTTTGCATTGTGGACATTAGGTGTACACTCGGTCGTGATCTAAAAGAAAATGAGATAATCATGATGTGCATCTCTGCCATTCTTGACACATCTCACTTGATAATGTTAATAGTTACCATGTAATATATTATGAGTGCTTAGAATCACAGTTTTAACTTTCTAATCTTTAAATTTTTCAACATACACAAAAGTACAACAAACCCACTCAACTTAATTGTTAACGGGCTTCCACAGCCAGCAGATAACTCATGGCTAATCCTAACTGTTGATGGACTGCTACTATCGTTATAGCAGAACTTTGTGTGTGTGTGTGTGTGTGTGTGTGTGTGTGTATGCACACGCATGCGTGCTCACTCTCAACTAGACAGCTTGTTCTAATTTGCCCCTGATGGGCTTTGCTCATTATTTTTAAGAGATTCGTGTGTATTGCATGTACCAATACTTCTTAACTGGGGCTGGAGGGATGGGTTGGTGGTTAAGAGCATTCTGTTCTTCCAGAGGACCTGAGGTCAGTTCCTGAAACCCACATTAGGCAGTTCACCACTGTCTTTAACTCCGGCTCCAAGGGGATCCGATGCCTATTCCAGGAGAACCTTAATGACTCTGGCCTCCAGGAGCACCTACACTATGTGCACATACCTATATGCAGACATACACACACCTACGTATAACCAAAAACAAGAAAAATAAATCATTAAAAACAAAAACTCCTGAGGCTGGAAGATGGCCAGTGGTTAAAGCACTTTCCAGACAAAGAAAAGGATGGAGTTCAGAACCTGTGTAAATGCTGGGTGCATGTGGTCGCATCTAGCCTTTGCACAGTTGCATTCATTTGTTTGAAGTGCTGACAGTGACATTGATCACCATGACAGTGGAGATGTAGATAACCCTGTGTGATTTTCTCTTTCGGGCTATTTTCTGTGTGGTTTTGGTTGATCATTATGTCCTGTGAGGTAGCACTCTCCTCATCTTGTTTTACAGAAAATCTGGGAGTTCATGAAGATTAAATATCCTAACACCATTCTGCACGGATAACAGGGCTGAGATAGGAACCTAGTCTCATTTGACTGCCAAACTTTATCATATCGGCTTCGCCTAAACTTTCCTTGAAAACAGTCTGCCTGGACTTCTCTGGCTCTCACTTGTCTTCCTGTCAGAGCTTGCCTACCCCTTTCCCCATGAGCTCCCTGAGGCCTGTCACTTGTGCCAGGAACCTCTGGTGGCCTCATTTCTCTAAGAGAATCACTCCAAGCTATGTTCTCCTCCTCTTGCCAGTAACCATTTTGAAATCCATACCCCTCTTCATGTCTACCTTGAGTGCCAGTCCTTTGAGAGTTGATTCATTTCAACCACCTGTATGTTGAGCCTGCCCGAGCCCTCACTGGCCACTCCTTTCTCCAAGTTCCTAACTCCTGTCTTCTGACGTTCATTGTCCCACTTACATTCCACCCTGGATCCATCCTGGTGGAAACATAATCCACCAATCCAGCCCACATTCACTGTTGGCCGTGCTCAGTGCCAGCTGGTAGTTGTCAGTGTCTCTGAACTACATGGTCTTCTCAGGCCCTCCCTGGAAGGCTGTTCCTTGTTAATCACTTATCCTGTCCCTTCAAAGCAAAGCAGTGACTGCATGTTCCCTGTAATCCAAAATGGATACTGCAGCCTTTTGCCACATTTCCACTCTTTGGGGTATTTGGGAGATTTGTTTGGATGCTCTCTTGAAAGGCAAGCTCCTGTTTGGTTAGCCATAAGGTGTGCCCTTGGCTTCATGTGGACCAGATGCTAGGTCTTAGGCTAGAATCCTAATTTTGTCTCTTTTGCATTATCATGACAAAGAATAGGAGTAGAATAGCTAGCTACATTGTAGACAACATCTAGGGTAGGTAGGAAGTTTGCTTAGAAACCACCTTCAACTCTGCTAAGCCAGAGAGGTAACAGAAGAACAAGCCCCTAGATCCCTAGGGAAAGCTTATGGGGACAACACTCAATTGGTCAGGTGGATACAAAGAAATGTTTCTGAGTTCAGGTATGGAACTAGTAACAGGCCTTTATCACAGGTCCTTAAGTCAAGTTCCCAGCCTGAACAAATGGGCTATTCTACATCTTTCCTTAATCAGACTTCCCTCGAGTCCTTGCCACCTTTCAAGCTTTATGTAGGCTGTGCACAGCTGTGCTTCTGAGGCTAGGCTTAGTTCTAGGATAACATCAGGAATATGATCAAATTTGTTTAAATAGAACAGCTGCTTGTTTATTCCTGCTGTTTGAGGGCTCTAGTTTGCACCTGTCCAGGGCAGTGAGTGCTTCCTTAACGGGGGAGGGGGGATCAGCTGGGGACTTTACTTTCATTATATTTATCTTTATTTGTAATTGTGTGTATGTATGTATGTGGCTATGTGCACATGTGAGCGCAGGTGCCTGCAAAGTTGAGAAGAAGCTGGCGGAGCTAGAGCTAAAAGGGTTTGTGAGCCTTTTCCTCTCTCCTCCCAGGTTGGTGATAGGCAGTCTGAGCTCTTAACCACTGAGCTATCTCTCAGACCCTTGCCTGGAGTACTTGGGGCGGAGGTGCTCCTAGGACACACATTGACAGGGTCCACCCCAGTTCTGATTCAGTAGGTCTGGATTGAAATCTGAGAATGACTGTTCCTGAGAAATCCACAGATGTCCCTGAGGTTGCTGCTGCAGGTATGCAGAGCACAGGCTGAGAGGTGTTCTAGAGAACACCTTCAGTGCAGTCTGTTACCCTTTGTGGACCCCTCCTCTCACAAATGTATAAGAGCACCACCACATGGAGCAGTGAGAATTTCTCTTATGCCATTTGCAATTCCCACCATTATTATAGTAGTGCATGTCTACTATCGTAGTCTAAGGGGATGTGTGCATCCTTGTGTGTATACAAGTGGAAGCCAGAGCAAGATATTACCATTCTTTGCCTCAATGCCTTGAGACAGGATCGCTTACTGAACCAGAAGCTCACAATTTCAGCCAGGCTGACTGACCAGAGAGTTCTTGGGATCCACCTGACTAGTGGTTAAAGGTGCACACATTCAATCCCAGATTTAAAAAAAAAAAATACCTGGGTGGTAGGGACTTGGACTTAAGTCCTTATCTTAGTTATTTCTCTATTGCTGTAACAAAAATACCATGGCCAAGGCAACTTACAAAAGGAAGTGTTAATTGGGCTTATCACTTCAGATCGTTACAGTGGAGCTCATGATGGTGGAGAACAGTCATGGTGCAAGAACAGCCAAGAGCTTACTTAGCTCTTGATTCTAGAGCAGAAGGCAGAGAGAGCTAACAGAGAAGCCTCACAGCCAGCCTCAAGCCGCAAAGCCCACCCCTAAGTGACTCACCTCCTCCGCCAAGGCCACGTCTCCTAACCTTTCCCCAAACTGTCCCACCAAAACCCAAGGATTCAGGGGAGCCTATGGAGGCCATTCTCATCCGAACCGCTGCACCCCTCATGCTGTAGAGCAAGCACTGTTACCCAATGAGCCATCTTCCAAGGCCCAGGGTAGCTGTGTTTTGTTGTAGACTACTGGGGTGTCATTGGTGCTTACTGTTTATACTCCTAGCAAAAACACTAATTAGTGAAATAACAGTAATTTCTTTTTTAGGGGTGTTGTAGAGAGTAAATAAAACATGATATAAAGCCCTCAACATGATGCCTAGCATAGAAAAGCCTAGCGACCTAACTGGGGTGACATGACAATGAAGAAAGGACAAACAGACACAGTACAGAAAAGCTGTGACCTGGTAGGCTGTCCTTGTGCTAAAGGACAATCTGCACAGGCCTGAACCTTATTTTATGCATCAAAATCTAGGAAGTGGGCTTATTGCATACAGCTGAACAAAGGAGGTAGTTTTAGCAGTCTCAGGCTTCAGTCATCCTGGAGATGGAAGCTGTGCTTGATAGTTTCTGTATACACCACACCGACTTGGACCAGAGGAAACCTTTGCCACTCCCACCGATCTGAGGGACTGTGGTCCTTGACATAGCTCATGACAGCATACATTGACTGAAGCCTTCCTCTCTCCCCACATTACCATTTTCAACATTCGTTCATTCATTCTTGAATAAACACGTGAGCCATTTAGCTATCCTAAGCCAGGCATGAAGATATAAACAAATATTTTCTGAGCCAATATTTACTTGCTGAATTAGGTTGCAGGTAAAACTTGATCATAACCATTGTTCTCCGTGTCAACTATAAACATTTGTCGGAACAGATGGATGGAGCATGGCCCAGCATTAAAGCAGGAGCCAAGAACTACACTGCCATAGGTCATAGGGCACCTTCTCTTGGACCTACCTCAAGCTGAAAACTTGTTAAATACTTCACATGGATACACAATAGCATGGTCCTTCCTGTGCAAGGAAGCATACCAGTGGATATTCATTGGCTTCGAATAGACAGCTTTCCTGGATACCTGTGGGAAAAACCAGCAAGATGTATCCTGTCTCTGAGATAACAAGCATCAAGCATAAAATCACCCCCAGTGGTGGTTTCACACTAGCTAATACATGGGTGCTTTGCTGTGTGTCTTACTCTAACTAACGCAGGTATTTAATGGAAGTCTCTTCCTCTGCATTAGTCACTGTAGGAGGGAAGGTAGAACAGGATGATCTGGACATGGATTTGATGTTGAAGAAATATGAACTAAGATCTCTAGCTTTGTGATCTTGGGAATTCTGTAACCTTCCTGAGCTGTAGTCTCTATGAGCATAAGTCCAACCTCTAGGGATACTAAATAAAGCTGTATTTGCACAGATCACTGAGTACTAGTTACAGTCACTGGCACATGGTAATGAAGACATGTAGTCACTATATCACAATGCTTGTGTAAAACCAGTTAGGTAACAATATGCATTGGATAGCAAATATTCACGCACAGCCTGCCCTGCCTACCCTTTCCATGCATAGTCAAGACCTTCAGGAATCCTTTAGCCCCTGAGCTACAAGCATATAGCAGGAATTAAGTAATAAAGGGGATTAGTCACTGCAAGCAAAAGTAGTTACTGAAGCTTTTCCTGAGGAGGATAGCTATGTAAACAGGAACCTAAAGTTAGAGAAAATTTAAATAGAGCCAAGAAGCTGCCAGAGGACTTGAGTGTAGGCTCAAGACTTGAAAACACAATACAAAGTCAAAGACATGAATGTTTTACCCTGACACTGTTTGCAATACAAATTACAGGCCTGAACCCTAGAAGTCAATTTATATGGACTCACATTTTATCCTAGCAGCCTTTTAGCTGTCTGGTGCTTGACACATGGCTGATGTCGTATATGAAAATAGAAATAAAATGGAGCTCCCTCAGGTTCTCATGAGGACTTAGGACCATGCACCAAGTGTCGTGTCTCACCTGGTACCTGACATCTGGTACACACTATACAGAAACAAGCTTCTTCTGTGGTTAAGAGTTTTATTATGACACAGAATTCCGAGAGGGCCTTGAATGCAAACCCTTTGGACTTTTTGAGGGGCACCCTGGGAAACCCCTGCATCTTGTTCATGTCAGCCTTTTAGAGGTATAAGCTGGGGCTGGACTGTACTGGTCGGGCCAGATGAGACTGGAAGGTTGGGGGCAAGGGTGTTGAGTCAAGGGTGATACATCGAGTTGCTCTGGCTTGAGATGCTCAGAGGCTAGATTCAGCTAAAGCAGAGGCCAGGGATTAGGGGAAATGAAAATAAAAGTTGTCCGAGTTGTATCTGACAGGCTTGAGAGTACCCTAGTCTGAGAGTCCTCTGTGCACTGAAACAGCCACTACTGAAGCCGGTATGGTGCTGTAACTATTGAGCACTCAAAGGCCACCGATCCAGTTAAGATTCAGTGTGTTTCGATGATTCAGTACCCCCAAGTGTAAACTATCCCAATAATTTTACACGGGTTACATTAAGCTAAATGCATTAAATATAATATTATCTTTTTTCTATCTTTCTTTTCATGTGGCCATTTAAAAAAATAAAATGATAGCAAGTAACTCACATCTCTGCCAGGCAGATCTTGGTCTGAGGAGATAAAAGGAAGGCTAAGGAAAAAGTCTACAGTGATCAGGACAGTGGAGGCGTTCCCTCTCGAGAAGGTCATCAGAATGAGTGGGCAGGTGGTGTGGCTTCGTTGGGTTTTAGCTGGCGCTGTGGACAACTTGCTTATTGGTATTAAGGTCAGGGATATTGGTGGCATATGTTGGTAACCGTGTTGTCTCTCCTGTGAGGAGTCAGACACATGTTGAATCCTTAGCTCATCCTGGAAGTTGTCCTTGACGTGAATAGTTCTTGTTACTATCCCTTCCCATTTTCCAGGTAAGGGAACTGAGATTCGGAAGTAAACCATCTTGGAGTAGCAAGTGACAGGCTGGGATTTTAATTTATCCGACAATAAAATCCCTTGATGGCTCTGCTTCACCAGTACCCCAAGATGGTCCTGAGACTACCTGCACTGAAGACAGGGAGCACTGTGTAGAAACATACCACTGTGTGTGGCAAGCACAGACTGTCTAGCATTGTAGCACTTTCCAGAAGGAAGTGTCTGTCGTGGAAACTAACTTGAACTTTTGTAGCAAAGAAAAATGTCTGCTAATAGAACAGTTTCATGCTAAAGGAAGTCAACACTGTAGGCTACTGTCATCAAACAGAATCATTCAGGGCTTAGAGCTTTGAAAAGTTATGCATGGACAGAAAGTAGCATTCTTCTAAATAGACCTATTTTAATTAAAGGCAGAATAAAAGATGAGCAGGAGCCAGAGGCAGAGTCTGGCCATCACCACTGGTATTTCAGGAAAGTCTTCCACGGCAGCTTTTAAATTGTTTGTCTGGGCTCTGTTGCAGACCTCCTGAACCAGCATTCTGAAGCAAGTGCCTCAGGTATTCTTGGATACTCAGTAAAGTAAGAGCCTTGCTGCCAGGGCCCAACTGCTCCTGTCCATTGGATTTATTATGGAGATTGGCTAATTCTCCTGGCTCCTTCCCAGCATCTCAGGGCACATGAGATGTTGCAGTCATCTGTGTCCTTACAGTATGCCCCACCTAGGGTCTGGGGCAGTTGTCCTGTTCTCCTTAACCTCCCCTTCTTGCAGATTCCCTCCACTCCATACTTCTGCTCATACTGCTTGAGGGGACCAACTGTGAAAATGAGCCCCTGAATAGAGCCCAGTGCCACCTTTTATGCAGTGAGGCTAGTGGGTGCTTGCCATTGCTTTCTGCCAGCTCCATCCTGGACTCCGCTACTCAGGGCGAACTTCACAGGGTGATGTATATAATAACATCTTAAGAGTCACATAGCCTGAGCATAGTCCCACCATGTGTGACCTCAGGCAATTTTAGATTCATTTATTTATTTATTTATTTATTTATTTATAACCTCTGTATACCATTTACAAAAGAAGTAATAAAAGGTCAGGGCTCCTGACATTGCTAAGAAAATTAAATGCAATGATGTGTGCATCTGGTACAAACAGTACTCAGCAAACGTTGACAATTGTCAGAATTAACCATTTTAACTTACTGTCTTTATCATTATTTGGAAATGTGCCTTGGGGGCACATGCCTTTAATCAGGCACTCAGAGACAGAGGCAAGCAGATCTCTGAGATCAAGGCCGGACTAGGCTGGTCTACAGAGTGAGTTTTAGAACAGCCAGGGCTGTATAGAGAAACCCTGTCTCAAAAGAACAAAACAAAAAAGCAAGTCAAGATAAGCCAAAGAAAAATGTCAGCTAATACCTTCCCAGGGGAGCTCTGCTGAGTCTTTGAGAGTGATGTTCTCTTTTCTGTTTGGCTGATTCTGAACTCCGTAAATGTCTTTCAGAGAGCTCTAGATGATGTATCTTCTCCGTACAAAATGTGTGTTCCGACTCTTCTACAGACCTGCCTTACTGCTTCTCCGTTTCCTCTCTGCAAACCATCAGTGTGATTGTTCGCGGGAGCTGGGAAGAAGCATGTGCAGCTTGGCCACAGGCTTGGATTCCCTTGGTCTCACAATCCATAACCTCAGCTGGGAAAAAGACTGTTTCATAGTTGGTCCTTCCTCCATTGAAGTCTCAGAGTGTGAGGTGGTCAGAATGATAGCAGGGCAATAATAGGAATCAGAGCTAATCTGCAAACTATTAACCGCAGGTTAAGAATTCTGTGTGGCTCATCTTCAGTTACAGCCAACAGAAAGCACCCTGCAGTTTTAGCAGAACTGGTCTTAAGACACACTGAGGTACCTGTATAATCTCTGAAAGGCAGAACAGGCTCTCACGGGAGCCCTAGAAAGGACTCCAGATCACTACAAAACTGAGCCTGGGTTCAATGCCCAGTGCAGAACAAGAGGCCAACATCCCATGTGGCCTCTCTGTGAGTGATGACTAGATTCTGGGATGCCACATCCCCAGCTCCTCAAACAGTAGCCTGCCTTCCTCCCTGCTTGTCTGCAAAAGTCCCTGTCACTCCCATGTGCCAGATAGTTTCTAAATACTTTGACAGTTGTTTTGGTGGCAAGAGAACCTGGGTGTGGCCACTTGCTGTGAACACTATCCAGCTACCTCAGGCCAGGGGCTTAAACAACATCAGTTTTGGTTTTTTCCCTCATTTCTGGAGATGAGAAGTATGAGATGTACGTGTTGGTGCACTTGTCTCCCTTGTGAACCTGTAGGCCTCAATCTCCCTTTCTCATAAACACACTGTCTTATGGGGTAAGAGCCCACTCACATGATCTCATCTTAACTCAGTTCCCTCTTAGAAGATCCTGTCTTCAGATACAGTCGTACTGTGGCATGTATGAATTTGGGGTGGGGAACACAATCCGTCCCATCAATGTTTATTGCTCCCTAGCCCTGCAGTTCAGTGACATATGCCAGGAAGAGGGCAGACCTCTGCCAAGCACCCAGAACTGCAGTAGGAACTAGAGTGTGGTGCACACCACGAAGATAAGAGAGTACGGGTACTAAGCACTCTAAAAGGAATTCTTTATATTTATTGATCTACATGCTTTCCCTAGTGGTAGTGATTGAATTCAAGGCCTCGATTACAGTAAGCATGTATCCTAAAACTCAGTCATACCTACACACATGCTAATTTTCTCTGCTCTTTTTAACAGTCCTTTAAATAGGAAAGTAGTCTTATCCCCATTTCTTACCATAAGAAAATTGAGACTTAAACAGGTAGCATGTCTTAACACAAGACCTTTGCTGGGAAGAGCAAGAGTGAGTCCGTGGTACCCTGCAACTGCATGTCTAAGACACGCAAAGCATCAATGTCAAAGGGGCAGCTACCTGTCAGATCCAGCTAAGGATTTTCCCGGTTTTCTAGATGTCGTCCTCCTACAGTGAAATCTATTTTTCTATTTATTTTTATTCATTTGTTTGTTCATTCATAAATTTGTTGTTTGTTTGAGACAGTCTCACTGTGTACCCTTGGCTGGCTTTGAGTGTATACCTACCTCTGGCTCCTGAGAGCTGGGATGAAAGGCATGCACATTATCCAGCTGAAATCTCTCTTTTCCAATGGGTGATAGTCAATTTTATTCTAAAACACACTACTGTGCAGTGCACATGGGGCCCAGTCTAACCATTAGCCTTCAGGCTCTGTTGAATGGTAAGTGCTCATGAGGGTGAAAGGCTGTAACAGCCTGATCTGCACTTTACCCCTCTTAAGCCATATTAAAAAGTTATTGCTACCTAATCACTTAACCTCATAATTCTCCAGCAGTGCATTAATCTTGGTTCACACTAAGAACATGGGGCTGAGCCCAGCACTTAGTATCTCTGTATATGGTACTTTGAGCACAGCGTGTGTCTGGGTCCCATCTCTCACAGCCCTAGGAGGCAGGTCTTCTTGTGCCTTTTTTACAGAAGATGCAGAGAGAGCTGGAGTAAATGGAGGCTTGCTCTTTTGTTACAGCCACAGAGGGATGTTTGTTCTTGGAAGTTGTTTCGCCCCAGTGATTAGCTCCGGGCCAGGCCACCGTGACTTATCATTCAGACTATAGGCTCCTCTGTTCCTTCCACTGAAGAGTCTGCTCTGTGACACATTTTATGCTCACTCTCCTCTTTGGCTCAGGTCCTCTTGACACAGATTTAAGTGCTTGTATTCCCTTAATGGAATATCTTTTTCCTAGGAATTTCTAAGAATCTCAGCATTTAGGCACACCAAATTTAGCATCAAAACCAGTGCAAACCATTTGATTAGCTAAATACCCCCATGTCCATCCCATTGTGTTGCCCATGTATGAAGCTGAAAAGAAACAACAGCCATGCTTCATCAGATGGCCATTGGCTCAAGTTGTTTTGACTCTCCTGGGCAGAATGAAGTGCTGGGGTTCAAGACACACACTGCCACTATCACCATCCGGGGCTGCTGTTGGCCCTTGCCAATGAACTATGGAGAGTGTTCTTGGCTGACTCCTGGATGCAACAGTGAAGCCTTCTCTAACAGCCAGCAAGCCCCTACTCAGTGTCAGAAGTGCTCCCAGTGACGAGCCATGTTGTGGAACATTCTGTGATGCCCTCAGTGGGCATGAACCACCTTAATTATATCTGCACCCTTTCTGTGGTGCAGGTGGGAAAGGGGACATCTGGAGAAAAAAGTCTTACAAGCTGCTTGGAATACACATCCTGGGTTACCTGGGAGCCATCCTTCCTAGTTCCAGTTGTCTCACCTTTAAAACAGCAGTAATAACCTCATGCAGGGCTGTAATAAGGCTTCCTGAAGGACTGTATGAAAACAACAAGCAGGTTTCTGCTTTCCCTGAGGATGTCAGGTGGTATTGGCCCTGGAAGCCCGCCTTGGATAGAGCAGGCTGGTGCAGAGGCAGACGGTCTGCACTCCTGCCCAGGAGAGAATAGATACATTTGCGGGTGTTTTCTGTCACTCTGTCCTGCTCTGCCCCAGGACGTTAGTTGAGGTTTTACAAAGTATCTGTAAGGAGGACGGTCCTGTCTAGCCAGTCCCAACCCCAGAAAGGCCTCCCTCCTTCCAAGCACTGAAGAACCATAGCTTCTGTCTAGAGGCAGCTTAGTAAATTCCATGTCTCTGAAAGATGCTCCTACTTAAAATTATAAAATTCTGATCTGATTTCTTTTTAAGAACATAAACACTAATCAAAGATTCTTTCCTTCCCAGTGGCCTAGCGGCTCTTTTCTAGGGCTGCCTGCAAGTAACTCATTGAATTGACTTCCCAAAGCTGTTGCTATAGAAAAGTAATAAAAGCACTTCGTATTTAAGAATGAAGTTAAAACGCTTTCATCGCTAAATGTTAACTAGTTCTCTAGGTAGGGTTATCCCTGTACCAGCAGAAGGGAAGGTGTGGGACCAAACTGGCGCGATGGAAAGAAGCCCCACGTGTCCGTCCTGGGCACTGCGGCTCTAGGTGGGACAAGAGACACGAGGGAAGTGGCTGAGTGTCTTCCCACACAGTCCGATGGGCAGGTAGAGGCTGTGGGAAGCTTTGCGGGCCCTGCCCACGGATGAGGGAGAGGGCCATTCCCAGGGAACGTATGGCAGCCTTCTCCGTGGGTTCTCTAGCCCAGGGCACCGCAATCACCTCAGGGTGCTGCAGACTGGATAGCCGGAGCGCAGCTGGGGTTCCTGCCAGGACAGGGCTTCAGCGGCTTGGGGCGCCCGGCTAGCTGCTTAGGCTTGGGAGAATGTGGTGGCCATCTGGAAGTGCTGAGATGCCGGACACCTTCGGGCGTGAGATTAGATGGGGGTCCTTAATTGAAGAACCCACGGCGGGTCAAGATGAGTAGACAGTCCATAATTCTAAGACGTTTATTGTCATCGTGTGGAGTGGCGTAGATGGAATTGTACCTCCATGTCGTCCTCTGGGAGAGGCAGATATAGTAACTGGGAGGGGAAATGGCTAAGCCTCTGGGTGTCTCATTAACATGAGGATGGCTTGGGGCTGTGTGGCCTTGCCTCTACCTGGGGCGTGGCCACGCCTCTACCTGAGGAGGGGTGGGTCAAGGGTCTGACAACAGGTCTTAGGTAGCCAAAGCCTCCCGGGAGCGTTGGCATAACGTTTTCCAGTCCCTTGTAGGGTAAACCCTACTGTATCTCTCGTGGTTTAGCCTGTGCTCAACCGGATGCCAGACTGCCTGTCACAGACCAATGCCCCACAAATTCCCCCTTTTTCTTTTTAAGAGAGAGGTGTCATTTGTAATGAAAATCTTGGGTGGGGTGGCAATATCAAAAGAAAACACTGTACAGGTTGGAGTGGTAGCACAGCTAAGCCAGACGGTAAGGAGGGCTAAGGGTGGGGGGTTGGGAAGGCAAGGGATCGTTGAATCAATTAATTGTTTCATGGGTGGTACACTTTGAGGGTAGTAACATCAGCTTAAAACAACATTTGATTAATCTAGATAGACATCATGGGTTCCTTAATATCATAGAGCTTCCCCCAAGTTCAGTAGCCATTTGGCTTTGGCAAGAGAGTTCATCTGTAGCTGGAAAGTCTCATGTCTGTGTTCTGTGGGGCTGAGCATGTGTCTCTGGAGTCTTCTGTCTGGAGGAATGCAACTTTGTAGTCACAGGCAGGTCCCGGGAGATGGCGTTGTCTCCAATGGATCTGTGGCAGCAAGCTTTTGCAGAGATAAGCCTGTAGAAAAATCACAGAGAAACAGAATCCCAGCAGAGGGATGTCTGCATAGGGTGAATAGCAAGTTAAGCCTGTAATGGTTTGCTTGGGAGCACATTATGGTCCTGGAAGGCATCTTCTAAGTCTGCTTTGGATGGCTGAGGAAGAAAAGTTTTGGGATTTGCAGTAACTGCCTGTAAAAGGAAACTGGTTGTTAATTACGGATTGAAGAAACAATGATCCACATAGTTGATTTGACCTGTGGGAGTAGATTAGGTGACTTTTGAACCTTAATGAAATCTTAAACAAGTTGGAAGATTTTTTTTTTTTTTTTTTGGACATATATCAGGAATGCTAGGGAGAAAAATAAAGAAGCAGGAATATTTTGAGTTGAGAAGCACAGGACACTGTTTCAGGTATTCCTGCTAGGATGAAACAAAGTGCATTTGTTTGTTTGTTTGTTTCACTTGTCTTGACTGGCTTTTGGTGGGCTAGGGGAGGGGGGAGGGGACACTCTGCAATGCAGTGGCTGGGTATTCCCGATTTGTTTTTCTTAGCCTAAATGTAAAAGCAGGAGAAGGCCAACTTTGAAAGAAAAAAAAAAAAACCTAGAGGAAGAAACATAGAGGCTTGATAGAACAGCCAGGACCAGAGGAAAAAGCAAGAAGCTCGGGCTATAACCAGGCAGGAAATCTCGAGGTAGGGGTTGGGGGGGAGAAAGTGGTCTGCTAGCCTGCAGGGACCTCGGGAAACGTCACAGATGAAGGAAGCAAGGCACTCCAAGCCTGAGCTGCTGTGGGAACTAGATCCATTAGCTAAACAGGAACCCTCACAGTGAGACTGGGGAAGGGAAACTGGCCAGGAACACTTGGAGAGAGAGAAGGAGATTAGAGGAAGGCCCGTTTGTACTCACGTCCTTGAGCGATCTGGAGTTTCGATGTGGGTGGGTGGACAGGTGGGGGCACACTTGAAGCTGGGTTTTGCCCCACGTGTTGGCACCAGAGCCGAGCAGGGAAACTGAGAAGGATGGCAAGCAGTGTGATAGGACTGGGCTCCCTTGAAGCAGAAAAGGAAAGCTTCTAATTACTCCCGTGCTGCCTCTGCCTCTGCCTCTGTGAGGACCGCACTGTGTCTTTTTTACCATCCATTCTCAACACGCCCAGCCTGGTGCCAATAGTGCTTAATTGAAAACATTGCTGTAGGTGTTGCCTCAAGCCTGTCGCTCCATAACTTGGGAGGGAAGCCTGAGAATTGCTACAAGTTCAAGGCCAGCCTGAACCAGCATGCTCCTACCTGTGTGGTCATCAACAAATTATCCACAGTCACTCTGATCTTATAAAAACCTGGGAAGATCCCTCTCCACGTGGTGAGAAAAGACACGTACCCTTTGAGGTCCTGCTTCAAAAGAGGGGCAGGGAAGTCGCTAGGCCCAGCGTGGTAGCTTGTGCCTCTAGTTCCAGATGTTTGGGAGGTTTCAGCAGGAGGATGCCTTGCACCTAGGAGACCTGGGCCAGCCTAGGCAACATAGCGAGGACACCCTCTCCCACCACACACCTCACGCCATTTTCTAAGAAGGAAAGAGGAGGTTTGGAGGAAAGGAAGAGTAGGGAAAAACTCCAAGTGATGCATGGACCTCTTAGAGCCTGGGAACCTGCAAGATCTCTCTTTGGCAGGGAGTGAGGGGCTAGGAGTCTGACCAAGTCCAGCAAAGGACCACTAGAGGCCTGAACTGGCAGGAATGAACTGTGGATTGCTGTGTGTATCACTTTCATTTTCTTTTGTCTTGGCTTACAAGCTAGATGGTTTAAATATTAATTGTAACACAGTCAGGGAAGGGAAGAAGTCCCCCGTGTAGCTTTGTGTAGCTATCTTCACTGAGAGAAGGAACTTCCTGGACTTTTCTAAATAGAGCTGGACTGTGGATTGTTTGCTGATGGCTGCACGGGTAGGAGCAATGAGTGATGTTCGTGTGTGACCTCTCTGCAGTTACATGAAAATTTGCCCAGGCCTAAGAAGCTGTACCCTGACACTTGAGAAAAAGAGAATGCTTGGCATTATTCTCATGCAAAGGGAACATAGAGAAACGCTGAGGGTACAGCCTACCAACCACTGGCCACTCAGAAAAAGAGTCAGGAAGGAAAGTCCAAGGTTCCCAGGCTGCAGGGACAGACATCGGGGCCCTGCGCTCTGTGCAAGGTGAGGTTGCCCATGCCTTGCTGGCACTTCAGACCCTGATTAATAGACCCTGGCCTGGAAGCATATTAAGGGATTTGGGCCAAGTCACTGGATGTGATGCATCTTCCTCCTCCCCAAAAGACCCTAAGCCTCTCTCTTGGGCGGGGCTGCATGACTGGAATCTGAGGAAGAGTCTGTTAGTCTGTGTGTTGAATCAAGGTCACTTAAGACCTCAGACAAGGCAAGGCCACCCTGCCCTGCCATACACTTCCTTGTTATGTACCTCTGTCTACTGGGGCCTCCCTATTCCCCTAATCCACTATTGGCTGTCACCACCCCTTTGGTTCTGTCCTGATACTGATGTGGCAGAATTGCCCAATGACTTGTCCTGAAGGGCCCTGCCTCAACCAAATTAATCAGAACTTCTGAGGTTCACTGAGCAGGTTGGACAGCACAGGTTCGGGGGATTTCAGTACTGCCAGCAGCTGCAGTATATGGACCACCATTACTCTGTACCCCGTGCTAGATATGCATAAACTGTTGAGGTGGATAATGGCGTCCTTTTCTTACAAATGAAAAGATAAGCAGTCAAAGTGAAACAACCTGCCTACTCCCAACCTCCTGATTAGTCACAGGGAAACAGCCAAGCCTGGTACCTGGAAGCCCGACTCCAAAGGCTAGTCCAAAGTCCTACACACAGATCGAAGGAATATCATTGGTTTTGGTTTTGTATAAATGTGTAAAAATGAACACCAAAGGGTTCAGCCTTCTGAGATCATTGACTCAGCCCTTAGAGACATCTATACCTCAGGCCACTCACTCCGTCTATATTACTGGTGTTTTATACCTTGTCTGGTCTAAGCCTTGTGCAGCAGCAAACCCTCCCAAAGAATGAGTCAGCCTTGGTTTGCTGCTGGCGCCATGGTGCCCTAGACTGCTGAGTCCTCACATAGTGCCAAGGAGGCACACCTACTGCCCACCTGCTCCCATGAGTCATGAAACTGCCACCTTCCTGCCAGCTCAGCCTTTTTCTCCAGTTGCCACCACTCTAGGCATGACTGTAACCATATATGGCAGGGACACCAGGCAACACTTGCCCTGGACCTATCTTCCTCTTGAAATGGTGCCCTTGGCTAAGCAGACAGGTCAAAGCTCAAGGGCCAGGCTCTTTCCACTGCTTTTCATCATCTGGTTGTACAGACAAGGCAGCAGGGCAGTGTAGAATCCAAGGGCTCAGGCCAGAGAGGAGGATCAACCCTCTAACATGCAAGGGCAGGTTGAGCAAGTGTCTTGGCCATCAGGATAAGGCAGGACGGAATGATAACATTTTACTATTTCAGGCTGTTACACATTTGACATTTGCTGTAGATCTATCACGGACAGTCCTTCAGCTTGAAGGTCCCCTATCCCCTTTTAAATAACGTCTTGTTTATCTGCCAGTAGTCCAACTCACTGCATATTTGATGTCCCCTAACAATTGCCCTGTGTGCAGAGTTCTTTAGGGGAAGGCTTTCTCACCATTTCCTGTGACTTGAATTTTTCATCAGGCCAATAGAAATGAAGTGAAGCCTTCTGTTTTGGGGGTTGTGGTGATGGTAACGTGCCCTGCTGCTGGACGTTTGCGTTTGCTGTGGCTCCTTTAACTACTGCATTGTTTCTTGCTAAGTTCTTTAAAGGACACTTCTGTAGTATGTCAGGGCACATAGATTAAACTTATTGGTGCAAAATTTCTGCAGAAAGGTTTTGTAGGTACTCAAATGAGCGAGCAGCAAACTGGCACATCTAAATCATCACCAGAATTACTCTGGGACATTTCTGGCTGGGATAGCTGGGGATATGCAGCCAGTCCCTTTCAACTAACACATTTTAATAAAGGTTCAAATCAAATAACCCAAAGGAAATGCTGTTCACCTTCTTAAAAATTCTCCTCAGATTTCAGGAAAGAAGAATCATCAAAGATGTCCAGCAAGACGGCAAGTACCAACAGCATAGCCCAAGCTAGGAGAACTGTGCAGCAGCTGAGACTGGAAGCCTCCATCGAAAGAATAAAGGCAAGTGTGAGCGACCTGGTGGTGTGTTCTGGGTAATTCCCCACCCTTCCTGGGCAGGAGCATGGGTCAGAGAAGATACAGCTGTGTGCAGCTTGTTTCCAGGCCTTTCCTGGAGCAGGCTGACAATAATTTAGTTTTTGTTTCTTAGCCCCCACAAGTGTTATTCCAAAACACCTGAGGGACCAGATAGCTAAGCTAGTCCCTCTGTCAAGCCCTAGACAGGCTTTCCTAGAAGTGCCTGCCTTTCCTGAATGAGGGTGATCAAGCTTTGTCTTCTAAGTAGGGGACAGGATTCCCAGTGATAAACATCCTTGTCATCCTTCCACAATTTATCAAGTGTTACAGAATTATCAAAGTGTTGCAAATAACTGACAGCTTGACTCTTCCTGCAAAAAAAAAAAGTGTTGCCTTTCGGTGTGCCACTCAGTGACCGCTCTGTGCCCCAGGGTTAATAGAGGCCCCATCTGGAGGGAGATACATTTTCTTAGGTACCTTGACCTTGAAGTGTTCCCTTCAACCATAAGAAGACTGGCCCTTGAGAGCCCTGGGATGTTATGACTCATGCTGTTTCCTGAAAAGGAAGCAATTACCTGACTGGAGATAGTCACCTGTCTGCAAAGCTTGAGGTTCCTGTGGTCACCCTCATAGCTCTGGTCTTGTCACTCCTGGAGTCTACCTCCACAGTATTCAATCCTTAAATTCTGTTCTGTGTCCCAGTCTTCTCTTGGATAGAAACTAAAGTGTAAACTTCCCCTTGACTCACACACCTTTCCTTCTTTGCCCCTAACTTTTATTTTGAAACATTTCATACTACAGAAGAATGGCAAATGTCCACTCATTTTTTTGGTGAGGGTGTGTGTGTGTGTGTTGCATCAGTAATAAGCACACATGTAGAAGAAGCCTGAGTACAGTATAGAAGACTCTTCTCTCATACCATGTTGGTTAAGGCAGGTCTTCCTGGCCAGGGACCATTTTTCCTGCACTTGACCAGCTGTCTGAAGGCCGTGCTATGTCATTGATTATTGGTTTCAGGTACACTACTGACATTTGTGGATAAAGTCTTCTCTTTCTTATTTTTGTTCATGTCAGGTCTCAAAAGCATCTGCAGACCTGATGTCATACTGTGAGGAGCATGCCCGGGGCGACCCTCTGCTGATGGGCATTCCCACCTCAGAAAACCCATTCAAGGATAAGAAGACCTGCATCATCTTATAGTGGACCAGGAAGCACCCCTTGCCTCTTAACGCAAACCACAGCAGCAACCTGAAGAGATGCCTTTGGCTTACCTGATAACCACAGCTAGTAACTAAAATACCCTTCCCTTGGAATAACAGACCCTGAAGTCTCTCTTTTTCAAGTTGTCCTTTCTTCACCCTTTACTGATTTAATACAGAATAACAATCTTATTTTCTATTTGATAACTATGGTATCATATTGGGTTACTGTATAAGGAAAGTAGCAGGGGAGTTGTGGGAAGCTTGTCTTTATAATATACAGTTGATTAAGATATGTCAAGACCTACATTGTCTAAGCACCGGTAAATTAAAATGTCAAGAATCGCTTCAGTCAAAAACCTTTATATTATGTTCTTAATAAGATTTATGCCAACCTGTATCCCATGAGAGGGGTCTGGGGAGGCGGCATGTGTCTCCAGCCATATCTTTTTGCACTATGGGCACTAACCACCCTGAAACTTCCTGCTGTAGCATCAGCCCTCCGAGTTTTATCATTATCCTGTCTCGGTGTAGGTAGAATAACAGATTCTTTCCGTGTAATTTTTGTGCAAAAAAAAAAAGTAATGAAAGAACATTGCAGAGATCATCTGCATAATAATGAGCTGATGCTGTTCTCTCTCCTCTCTTGGAATTTTGCTGGCCCCTTAGTCTACAGTAACCTGTGCCAGTTAAAAAATCTAAGGCTAAAACTGAAAGCCCTTTGGCGGGGTCTTAATTCACATCAGTCATTTGGGCTTCTGTGATCCTGAGGCTAAGACAGGGGAAGAGACCCTCGAGAGGAGCCTGGACCGCTATACTCCAGGGCTCTTGATCTCTGCTGGGTTGGGGGTGGCCACCTCGCACACTTCCACCCTCGTGACTGGAATGGAAGAATGAACTGAGTGCCTCACATGGAAAGGGGAGCAGAAATCCATGAGAACAACTGCTCTCCTGGGCCCAGCATTACAGGCAACCCTCGCCCTTTCTCCTCACCAGCATGGTACCTGTCCTTGCTGCTAGAACAACTGATTTCAGGGGGACATTCCCTCCTTCCCAGTTTTAACTGGATGGACCACAGTGAGGAGAAAAGAATAAACACTCAAGCAATATAAAGACACTTGAGCTCTTTGCAGATGCCTGCAGTTTCAACACTACCATGTTCACAAACCACCCTGGGGAAGGGCCCTTCCAAAGGGGGGTTTGCATTCTGTAGAAGAGCTCCAGCATCTATCAGTGGGGTTTTGAGGTCCTCACTTTTACTGTGATCGTGAAAATAGCCCACATGCCCTCACAATGTCCAGTAGGGATCCCAGAGGCACAAAACCTGCCATGACCAAGGAGGTATTTTGACTTTGTCACAGAGACTATTTAAAATAATCAATTAGAAGCCCAAACCAAACACAAAGCCTGTGATATTTTAGTTCATTAAGGTAACTACTAATGAAGGATTTTAAAAAGTGGTCTCAAAAAGGACTTAGTCCCAGGAGTTGTTTATAAAATTTCCCCCACTTGTATACAGTGGACACTAAAAGAAAATGTCTTTTAATATCTAATGCCTGGACTTTGAGCATCATGCTTCTTGATGATAAACATGCAGTACTATTCCTAAGTGACTCAGAGGCATCAGAATTTCTCCAAGTTACCCATCTGCTCAGCACTCGGAACTGAGCATGTGAAAGCCATAGCACTGCCCACAGCCTGTTCTCACCGCTTAGCTCCCAGCTGAATTAAAGGCACCTGCTCAGGAGAGAGAGCGCTTTTACCTTGGAAAAGGTAAAAATGGAGACGTACACCAAATAAGACAATTTTTACATTTAATGGAACATTCTTTTTTTACAAGTATATTTTTCTACTGATAGTTTCAGAACACTAATCTTATATTCACTCTAATCTTAAACATGTTTCTTTAAATATTTATAAGGCAGTTTATTACAGAATATTTTTATGCAATCATGTGCACATTATTGGTAGCAAACATAGTATATTCTTTAGTACTTAAACATTTTTGTTAATATGCTTTTAATGGTAAGAAATGAACTTGAGGTCCCAGGAGATTTTGTTGCCTTTTCATTGATTAGAGACAATAAATGTCTTATAACTTCCTAACCAGATCTGAGCTGTGCTCACAATGATAGTAAAATAAGATTCTTTGATGCTGGACCCAGGAGGGAAATCATTAGCCAACTGTTGACTTACTTATAACTAGATGTCTATGTGAGAAAGTATAATATATGTATACATATATGTATGACATGTAGGAGTCACTTTTATTTATCTGTCTTTGTTCTCTTACGAAGCCGGGTAGCTGCAGCAGTATGTTGGGTGATATCTTGATGCCCAGAAGTCCCATGTGGGATTGTTTTTCCCACACTGACAACTTGGCTTTCTTTCTGTATGTTCAGTCTATTTTGTCTGAACTAACACTCCTGTGTGCACTATCTGATCCCCATAGTTCATCTTAAATTTGTCCGTGGCCCTGGCAAGATAGAGTACATGCAATTCCATGACTCCAGAGCATTTTAAAGAAACATACATATTTTTATATAGGGAAAATATAGCAGGTGGTTCATAAGCTGTGGGTTATAGCTAAATACTGTTTCTATGAAATCATGTTTTTAGATTCTTTACCATATGAAAGAAAAAGAATGTCATACTTACACTTTCAAGGGAAGGCTTGGTCTGCTGATCTTTAAACAGTCCATGGGGGAAATTTTATACCAACGAGTTAATAATTTTCATTCATTGTTTACACAATATAAGATGTGTCAAACTGGGGCCAGCAAGATGACTCAGTGGGTATAGGTGCTTGATGCCAAGCCCAGCATCTTGCGTTTGATCTGTAGGATGCACAATGTAAAAGAAAAGAACTGATTCCCGCAGGTTATCTTCTGACCTCTACACACACACACACACACACACACACACACACACACACAAATAACTTTTAAAAATATGTGCCAAATTATATTTGTTCGGGTGCCACCTTCCACCAGCTTACACTAAGGTAGAACTGTCAGACTCATCACCTTGAGTTTGTATTAAAAGTGTGTCCATGCACAGGCCCAAGAGTCACCTCCAATTAAATAAATGTAATACTGAAGTATGCTATGAAGTTTGTTGTTTCTTTCATTGCAAGCCTATTAGTAGGAAAAATACGTCAAATCAAATAAAATAGAGCACTTACCAGTGGTCAATGGTCTGGTCAGTCCTGGGCCATGACGTAGACCAGGCATGTCAGCTCTCTGAGCCTCCCCTTCCCTTTTTGTCACAAGGGAGTAGAAGCAGAAGATGGCTGAGATCCTCCCTGTCCCAGATGCCTTGATTGAATCACCTGCCTCTCTGCCGGTCCTGCCAATGTGTTGGTGCTATAAGCTGCTTCAAATGCTGGCTTGTCTGTAGTGTGTGCTCACCTAATGACTTAGGTTATTCAGTGCCTGTTCCAGGTTTATGGACTTACTATTTCTGTCTCATTTTTAGCCATGTTAACTCCTAGCACATACTCTCTTATGTCTCAGTAAAGTTTCATTTGATAAGTAGCTGTTAAGATTTTGTTATTTGATAATATTCTTTGGCTATTCGTCCAGCATCTTAATCACTTTAAAACTGTGATCGTTATTTGGAACTCTGTTCTTTGGAAAGAATAAAAGCATTTTTTCACTTGCTAACATGCTCACAAGTGTGAGAGAAGAATCATTAAAAGCTTTACTTACTGGGTCAGTGCGTCATTGACTCCTTCCTGTGTTTTGCCCAATAAATTAATAACAGACTATTTCTCTTCCCTTTCTCTTCATTTACTTGACATTGTCCAAGAAGCTTCCAAGAGCCAGGAGCAGGTAAAGGAGGCTCACCCAGGCCTCCACAGCCTTAGAGATGGCATGAGGAAGGTGGGGTGCTGGCACTTATCTCTGTCCTTACAGCATCGTATGTCGAGCATGAGTCATGAAAGGGCCTTCTGGGAGCCAGAAGGAGGGACAAATGTCACAACAAAATCTATTAGGAAGGCTACTAAGGTGATATGTGTGCTGAGGGGCTTGATAAGCAGACAAAAAGCACTGTACTGGCTTGAATCATGTGAGGAAGAGAAAGTGGACTCAAAGCTCATCCTGTATATCTATCGTGTAAGAACAAGGAGGCCTATGAGGTGACTAGAGTGACACCTCCCGGAGTCCCATCAGTGACCATGACAACAGATTAACACTGCAGCTGCTGAAGGTACTCTGCTCTCCAATCCTATAATCACCCCCCCAACCCCCCCCCCCCCCCCAGCAATGATGAAGGTCAGACAAGGGAGCAGCCCACCAGCCCCAGGTAATAAAGTAGATCTGCTAGGGAACCACCCCCACCTCTACAGAGCCCCACCCCAAAAGCACACACACACAAGCACACATGCTAAAACAGGAGGTTCTCATTCAGCCTGTCTAAGAAGGACTACAGATAGCAGGTACTCTGGCGATGAGAGTCAGGCTACAGCTCACCAGGACTTCTACCGGTTGTTACTGAATAAAGTTTTTTAATCACCCTTTTCTCATCCCTGCTACAACCCCTCCCACGGTTTTTGTGGGAATGATAGATAATAGGATATAGTAGAAGTGAATTTTTAAAGAGAAAGATGAAAACTGAAGGGGGTGGCAGGTGACATATACACTACCCTTCATTATGAATGGGAGGCCCCTGCCAGCAGTGCCAGGGAAGTATATACTGCCCAAAGTTACAGGCAGGAAATACCTGCCATGAATGGCAATAGCAGCCTGGAGATACATGTCACTCAGTGTTTCAACTTTTCTCCACTTGTACCATTGTCAGCTTGTCACTGTCAAGTGTATTACACAGAGACACGAGGATAGCCACTCCAGCTTTTTCACTGAGGTTAGGCAGGCTCATACCTGTGTCTGTGTGTCTGTCTCAGTCTTGTCTTACAGCTCTGAGCTTGTTTGTTGAATCTGACCCATCATCAGCTCTGTCTTTGTGGAGCCTTGGTATGGTCATCTCCTTTAACTGATTTGCCTTTGCTCTCTGCTACCCCAGCCTGTGACTGTTGTGAGCAGCATATGGCCTTTGCCTTCAGATGGGCCTTTTCTGTGCCAAGTCCTTGTATGAGTCATTCAAATGCACACTGGAATTCGAATCTGCATTTGAATGTCCAGGTCAACCCTGGACAACTGTCCTGTGACATAACATTGTTATGTCATTGAATGTGTCTTAACATTCACCTCAACAATCATTTGTTCAGAATTCAATATTGACTTTGCCCTGCAAGAAATTACTATCCAGGGGTGGAGGGCTGGTGAAGAGCATGAACTGCACTTGAAGACCTGAGTTCAGTTCCCAGCACTGTACATCAGACAACCAAAAAGTGCCTCCAACTCCAGCTCCAAGGGATCTGATGACTCTGAATTCCCAAGGCAAGCATGAGACATATTCCCACACAGATAAATACTCGTAGAAATAGCTTTTAAAATTGAAGTCCAAGTAAATTCATCCTAAGGTATTAATGGCATAATGTTATCTTGTTGGCACCATAAAATACAATTATGGAGGAAGCAATGCTTGTTAGCACAAAAGAAAGCAAAATAATAGTAAATGTTTAGGTATCATTAGAAATTATTACAAACGCGGTACCCCAGGTAATACCTTCCAGTCCTCACAGGCAGTCCATGCTGCTATGAAAAGTGAGTAATAAAATCAGTTCAAATGCAACCTGGATGATGGCAGACTAGAGGAGGAATATCTAGACAGCAGTATGCAGGCTGTGCCTCTGGTAGACCCAGCACCTCCAGACATCCTGTTTAATGACATTCACTAAAAGCTAGAGGACATAAACCATGTGACATAGGGACCTTGGGATCCGTCAGATTCTGAGCTAGATTGAAAGCAGTCATATGGTCGAGAACCTGCTGACCCAGATACAGGTAGACTGGGTATTAAGGTCCGCTTACAATGCACATGTGAAGTTTAGGTGGTGGTATACAGTCCTTTTCCTTTAATGACAGGGACCAGGAAGTGTGATGGCTTATGTGGGGAATCCCAACACGTGAGAAGTAGAGGCAAAAGAGAATCAGAAGTTCAAGGTCACCCTCAGATTCATAGTGAGGCCAGCCTGGGCTACATGAAAGCCTGTCTGAAAAGAACAAAGTATAATATCTGGGTAAAGAGTAAAGGATGGTCCATTCCAAGTAAGTACCATGATCAGGTACTATTTGTAGTTTTTTGCATCTATTAATTAACTTAAATCTCACAGCCAATCCAGCCAATAGCTACTATTTTTGTCTCAGCTCACACACACACACACACACACACACACACGGAGTAGCCTAGATCTGAAAGAACACTTAATTTGCTTATTGAATTAAAATTCTTATGGTTTGATTTACTTAGAAAACATCGTGGTCCCCGTTGCTCCTTACGCCCCTTTCCAGTCCACAGAGGATGCGTTCTAAGTGCTGCCAGTGAGCACTCAAAACCACAGATAGTACCAAGTGCTATGTAGCCAGCTTCTTCTTGTATGTACCTACTTATGATAAAGTTTAACTTTAAATTGGCACAGTAAGACTTGTATAACAGTAACATAGTAAAATGATTATAAATATGCTATAATTAAATTCATGAACTATTCAATTTTCCATTTAATATCTTCCAGCCTTGCTGGACTACAGAGGAGGGCCTTCTGAACCATCCAGTCTTCTACCTGGTTGCCAGTTTAATGTCTTAGCATAGGAGACCTAGGATCTCTGATTTTGTTTTCTTGTCTAGTAAAAAGAATTCAGGCTAAGCAATGCCTAACATTTTCCTCTAGCTTTGAATTTCATCATGAAATTGAATTTTACTATGATTACTGTCTTAGGTTTCCATTGGGGTGATAAATACCATGACCAAAAACAATGCAAGAAGAAAGGGTTTATTTCAGCTTGTTCCACATCACAGTCCATCACTAACTGAAGTCAGGGAAAGAACTCAAATCAGGCAAGAACCTGGAGCTGATGCAGAGGCCATGGAGGAGCAATGGTTACTGGTTTGCTCAGCCTGCTTTCTTATATAACCTAGAAACTCACCACTACCACTAAGGGGCGGGGTGGTGACACACCGCCCACACTGAGCTGGGCCCTCCCCCATCAGTCATCAACTAAGAAAAGGAACTATCTGCTTGTATACAGGCCAATCTGGTAGGGACATTTTCTCAATTACTGTTCCCTCTTCTAAAATGATTCCAGCTTGTGTCAGGTTGTCATAAAAACTAGTCTGCACAATCACCAAGGTGATTTTCCCAGGGCAAGGCTTACCTATTGCACTCTGGATGTGCTAACCCTTGCTATTTCCCCAAATGTGGGAAAGTTGACTGCATAATTTGTGATAATGGGAGTCTGCATGCTCTCCACTTTTCTTAAGAAAAGTGGAGAGAAGCAGAGTCCAGAACTTGAGGCTGAGAAGAGTGGGTTCATGGTGTAGGATAAGAGGTGTTTGAAGGGTCACTGCTTATTATTTCAGCGACGGACTTGTCACCAGGACTGAAGAAAATCTTTAAGGGAAAATGAATTGCAGAAAGGCATTTTCAGTTTTAATTGCCTACAGTAATAGAATTAAGAGAATGCCTTCAAAGACCTTTCTGATGGCAAGCCACATGTGAATGACAAGACCTTTGGCTTTTGTTGACTCATTTACTAGGAAAGTAGCGCAGTGGAAGATATACTCTTGGACAAACTCCAAAAAGACAGAAGGGAGTTTTGCAGGGAGCAGGCGAAGTACTGAGCAAATATGTATTGTTAGCATGAGCATGGTTGTGCTAAGGACTTCAGTGCCTCAAACCCATGGAAATGGCAAGGTCTTGCCTTGATTCCAGTGTGGATGTTGACAGTATGTGCTGAAAGTATCAACCACAGCTTCCTCCTCCAAATGACTGCAATCTGAGACTGCTCCTCTATAGACCTCTTATCCAGATTAGCTAACCAGTGTGTGTGCGTGTGTGTGTGTGTGTGTGTGTGTGTGTGTGTGTGTGAAGCACACTTCGTTTTTAGGCTACTGGTGCATCTCCATCCAAGAGCATGGCCTACCCAGCCCCAGGATTTCTGTACATGTGTCTACTGTTTCTTCATTCCCCATTGCCCCAGGCAGGTCAGTTGCATCAGAGTTTGTTTGGAAATAATGGTGAATGGGCAGTAGGATGGAGAGATAAATTACTACCCAGCTTGGCAAAAGCCATGCTGCTGTTGCTGTGCCTGGAGGAACTGGCAACAGTTTGGGGGAGAAGGCAAAGTGTCTGTTGGACTTGGAAGAATGAGTAGAGCCTTCTTGGTGAAGAATAGGGGAAGGATTGTAGCATTGCTCCTTGACAGTGACAGAAGCAGTTTTAAGGGAGAAAGAATTGACTTTGATGCATGGTTTAAAAGGCCTTGGTGGGGGAGTTACCTGTGGCTGCACGAGTTTGTAGCACTAGTTACATCTTAGTAGACGAGTATGAAGAGAAGCCCCAATCAAAGCCACACTCCTGCAGCTTGGTCTATCCCCCTTGATCAAAGCTTTCCAGTGAATGTCTTCTGACTCCTTGTCCCACCTCCCAGAGAACTACAACTTGGCTTTTACTACTACCACGGGTAGAATGAAGCTGAGCACACATATATAGTTTCCAGGTTCGGGGGAGCATTCTATCACTGCCTCAGAGACCTTCCTACCAGTGTGACCACTGTCTTCTGTGACCTCAGACTTTCTCCCTGCTCCTCTACCTCATGTTCCTGGCTCTTATTTTCCCCCACAGCCACAGGTTTCTGTTTTGTGACCCCAGAGGCTTCTCTGACTTTGGCAATTTTTCTTGGGAGATCACACCAGCTTTTCATGCTGAAGGTTGGATGGTTTGGGGTTTTCTCTTTTCCCCTTAAGAGTTCTTTTGTCTTTGTGCAGAGAGTCCTTGCCTTATGTTTGTTTGTTTGTTTACTTGCTTGCTTGCTTGCTTTTGAGATAGGGTCTAGCCGCCTAGAACTCAGTTGTGTGGCTCAGGTTGGCCTAGAACTTGCAGTGACCTTCTGCCTTTGTGCCCCTGTGCTGGGGTCATGGATGTGCACCACTACACCAGCCCGGGTTTTGTTCTGTTTGGGGTATTGCATTTTGTTGCTGTTGTTGTTGCTGTTGTTGTTATTCTGAGGTGGTAGTTTCACTGTTAACCATGATTGGTCTTGAACTCTTGGGCTCACATGATCCTCCTGACTCAGCTTCTTCAGTAGGTATGTGCCACTGTGTCTGTCCTACTGGACATTATCTTTTGCCTGACTATAAGTGTATATAGTGCCCACAGAGGCCAGAAGACAGTGTCAGATCCCCTAGGACTGGCGTTTCAAATGATTGTAAGCTGCCATGTGGTGCTAGAAACTGATCCCAGGCCCTCTGAAAGAACAGCCAGTGTTCTTAATCTTGATCTATCTTGACAACCCTCTACTGGACATTTTTAAACACCCATATTAGGACCTGAACTATAAATCCAAGTCTAAACTCTCCCCTCCCAAGTTCAGTTGGTAGCATTGTTATGCCTAAAGTGCCTGATCTGAAAGCCCAAGAGGCATTCAGGAATTACCTCCCATTTCTCAAACTGATAACCAGCTTATGCCTACTTCACTCCCAGATGGGTCTCAGACCCATCCCCTGGTTTCTTCATTCTTTGAAATATTTCTGTGCTGAACTGACATTGGAGTTTGTCTTGATTTACTGGGGACTATCACAGTTGTTGCATTAAAGCCCTATATTCTAGCTGCTATTGTTTACTTACTTTTAGCTGCAAGTGAAATTGGTCCAAGGACATCACTGAAAATCCATGGGCTCGCCCTCAGATCTAAACTCAGAACTCTGCTCTCCAGCTTTTTCTGTGTCCCTGGAACAAGGCAGCCATGATTCATGTGTCTATCCACCGTGTAGCACCAGAAGAAATTCTCCCTGGAATAAAGGTATTATGAGGATCTCAGGCTGAAAAGTTACATACCCTATCCCCAAACCATGGTCAAGAGGATAAGACATGTTCATGACATGGCTACCCTGAGGCTGGAATAAAGAGTGTCAACAGACTGTAAGTGCAGAGCAGGGAATAAGGCAGGCAGAAAGAGTAACTAGTCTTCTGCCAGGCAAGCTTGAGATCCAGCTTCCTAGGGCCTAGAAACCTGAATCAATCTGAGAGGAAAGAACCAGAAAACATTCAGATTTAAACCTTTTTTCTGGATGGTTCATAAGCCAGGTGTGATAGCATTTAGTTGTAATCCCAACACTTAGGAGGTAACACAGGAGGATCAGGAGTTCAAGGCTAGCCTCGGCTACAATGCTGAGTTCAAGGTTTACCTGAAATCCTGCCAATAAATAAATAAACAAACAAAAAATCTTGAGTCACCTCACTGTCTGCAGAGCAAAGTCCATGCTGCTGTGCCAGGCATGCAAAGTCTTCAATGTGTCTCTGCCTTTTCACTTGCCTGTCTTTACTCCCTTAATACCTAAACTTGGGTAAACAGTACTGAGTGAGATCCACCCTTCTTCCTAACAGAATCCCAGTTAAGACTGTGACTCAAGTCAGGCATCACCCTTTCCTGGAAGGGTCCTTTTCTGACCATCACACTGCACAGGCAAAGGGATGTGATTGGGGCTATTTACCAAGCTTGCCTTGGTACCATGCTGATCTGAAAGCTGTCTTTATACAAAACCCACATAGGATCAATCTTACAGAGCAAGCTCTAGCACAGCACTTGGCACACAGCTTGTGTGCCCTGGATATTGGTCTGGCTATGTAGCAATGCTCCTGCCTCAGTTACCAGAACTCTGGGATTATAGGTACTAATCCTGGATGTTTAACAAAAGTGTCCTTTTAGCCCAAATGAGAGGGAAAGAGCTAAAGTGAGCACTTGGTATACAGATAGATTAATGATAAAGTGAGCTGCCATGAACTAACTTCCCTAGTAAAGAGGAGGCAGGTTAACAGTGCAGTGAGTGCCTCTAGAAACTGAATGTTGCCTTTATTTTAACTAATTTACCTAATTTGTAGTAATCAGAAGTAAACTTTCAAGAGACACTAGATGTTTGCCCAAATTTAAATGTTTGACTACTAATTTTTAAATTGTTAAATATTGTGTGAAGAAAATTTCAATTGGCTGCACTTTCTAACCTCTCAGGATTTTGTGATTCGTGGCACCATCTTTTCCAGGCTCCCTGATAGTGTGATAATATCCCATCTCTTCTCTCGGTTGGGCTACATAAATATAAGTATAATTTATATACACATAGATGTTCTTTTTTTCCCCCATTGCTCTGTACCACTGAGCTACAGCCCCAGTGTTCCTGGATTCCTCTGGTCCTAACAAGCTGGATGCAGCCAGGAGCCTCAATAGGAAATTGGAGACAATAGTGAAAAGCAGGAAAAAAGATTCGCATCGGGAAAAGAAACAAATAAGAGGTTTAATGACCTCCTCCTAATTCCTGGCATGAGGTTTAAATTTAAATTGAGGACTAGAAATGTGCAGTCCTGGTCAAGGGGTGTCCCTCCCTATCATTGACACATCACTCATTGTCTGGGCTCTTGCCTCCAGGTCTGTCCTGCAAGTATTCAGCACTGTGTGACAAAGCTTCCCTGCTGGCTGGCAGCGCCAGCCCTTTTCTTCTCAGCGTGAGACTCCTGGGGGAATTCCAGTTCCTTGGGGTCCATTGTCTCAATAGTGTGATAGCCAAAGGGAAGGGCAGTCTTACGTTAGAATGTCTTCATTCCTCCCAGCACAGTTACACAACCTCAACTCTACCAGTTATTTTTAAAGAGCTTTCCATCACCGAATGGGTCAAAGCTTACCTTTTGACAGAATCATGGTTTGGTGCCTTCTATCTTTCCTGCCTCATCAGTAGACATGATGTGCTCTGGCTCTGCCACTCATTACCAATATGCTCCTGTGTCGGCTCTTCCCTGGCAGGGGCAAATGAGTCTCTTTTCCTTTGCAGCATGAAGACAGTAACAGAACTCACTACCATAGACTGTTGTGAGTATTGGCAAATTGTAGTTGGCATGAAGCTCTACATGTCCCGGGAGCTAACCCCAAACATGCCATGAGCTCTGCTCCTTCTCCAAGAAGAATGGCAACCCCAACACATAAGCTCTTCCTGCAACAACACACTTCTCCTTCTCTGGCCAATGGCTCAACTGTAGTGACCTGTCTTCAGCCTCAGGAATCCTTAGGTGTTGGACACCACCCTGTTCATCCAGTGTCAAGGTAGAGGGACACAAACACACACACACACACATACACGCACACAACCAAAACAAACTAGGCACATCCTTGAATAAGTTACTGCTGCTTTTATAGCCCTGGGACCTAACACAGTACTATGGACAAGATAGTCATTCAATAAATCTATTATAGGAACTTACTTGACTTTCTTACAAATTATGAACTTTTCAGGGCCAAGAGGTCCAGTAGGCTACATCTCTAGTCTCTGTAGCATCAAGCAGAATTGTATACAATCCATCAGCCAAGCATTTTTATGGTGTTTGCAAAATGCATGCTAACTCTGCTCAAAGAACTTCCAATCTTTTCGTCCATTCTTTTCTATATGTCCTCAGGAAACTTCTAACCTTCAACCTTCACGGTAGTCCTTCAAGCCTTTTGTTGCTAGACTCTACTTTAGGCCAGCGTGCTTTCTGTTTCACTAGACTGTGAGCTCCCCGAGGCCAAAGTATCTCTTTAGCCAAGTCTAAGGACCATAGAAAAACACTAGAGCGCTCTTGGTAGTTTCATAAGTACAACCTTTTCCAAGTTCTTATGTTTATGTAAGCATTGTTTAAAAGAAAAGAAAAATTCAGCTTCCAGTTTGAGGGATCCTGGCTTGGTGTTGGGTCAGTGCTATCAAGTTTTGTTCTTAAGAAAACAGACATTTTCCTATATGGCAAGAATAAAGTTTTTTGGTTTTTTGTTTGCTTGCTTGCTTGGTTGGTTGGTTTTTCGAGATAGAGTTTCTCTGTGTAGCCCTGGCTGTCCTGGAACTCACTCTGTAGACCAGGCTGGCCTCGAACTCAGAAATCCGCCTGCCTCTACCTCCTAAGTGCTGGGATTAGCGGCATGCACCACCACTGCCCGGCAAGAATAAAGTTTTTTTAAGATTAAAGGTTATAGTAAGGTCATAAAGCACACTCTACAAGTTTCTAGTTAAAAACTCGTTCCTGCAAATAACACCTTTTCTTTTAGCTTATAAATAGTTCACTATAAAAGCTTACTTTCACAGACACTTTTCATTACAAAGCTTTAACTTACTGAAGACCCTGACTAACCAAAGCAGAAGCAATATTGAATCAGTAAAGACACCTGTGGAAAACTAGGTATTTTCCACTTTTCAGCAAACAGCACATCTCAGCAGGTGTGTACAGTCTTTGTTCTTGTTGCATGTAAGGAAGCGAATTGTTTGCTTTTGTGTTTTTAAGAAGATACCAGACTGGGTTGGTACTAGGTAGTCCAGTGGCCTTAAACTCAAAGTAATCCTCCTGCCCCAACCTTGTTTAATAATTTCTAAAGAAATTAATTAAATATTAGCATAAGTTAGAAGCATACCTTATTTATACTTAACTGTTTCATAGGTTTATCTTTTTATGAATTTTATTAATGTGGTATGTGTCTTAGTCAGGGTTTCTATTCCTGCACAAACATCATGACCAAGATGCAAGTTGGGGAGGAAAGGGTTTATTGAGCATACACTTCCACGCTGCTGTTCATCACCAAAGGAAGTCAGGACTGGAATTCAAACAGATCAGGAAGCAGGAGCTGATGCAAAGGCCATGGAGGGATGTCACTTACTGGCTTACTCAGCTTGCTTTCTTATAGAACCCAAGACTACCAGCCCACAGATGGTACTACCCACAATGGGCCCTCAGCCCTTGATCACTAATTGAGAAAATGCCTTACACCTGGATCTCATAGAGGCATTTTCTCAACTGAAGCTCCTTTCTGTGATAACTCCAGCTTGTATCAAGTTGACACACAAAACTAGCCAGTACAGTGTGTGTGTGTGTGTGTGTGTGTGTGTGTGTGTGTATAGGTGGATGTGCACAGGTCATGCACTTGTGTGGTCAGAGGACAAGTTAGAGAAGTCAAGTCTCTTCTCCTTAGTTTCAGAGATCAAACTCAGGCTGTCAGGCTTGGGTGGCAAGCAACCTACTGAGCCAATGGCTCATAATTTTATTTTTTTTCACTCATGTTTAAGTTATCTTATGAAAACAAGACAAAAATCAAAAGAATATCTAACTGCACTCAACTGTCAAGCTTTTTTAAGAAATGGAGTGATCTTAAGGTTGTATCCCACTACTTTGTATCACTAAGCATTGGGATTTAAGTGACTCAGACTCTTTTTTAATAATATGTATGATAAGTAACAAATCTCTGAGGCCTTCAATATTTTTCTGTTGCTATGATCTGAGCAAATACCATGTACCAGGTAGTAATTATTTTTCCCAGGGCCAGAGATCTCATACATGCTCTATCGCTGAAGCTTCAGCCTCAGGTTCATAACGATTTCTAATCGTTCACTTATTTAACCAATATTATCCTATCACCTAATGTATGGATACATCTACGGACCAACTATTAGTTCATCCTTCCAAGAGATGACAAAGCTATAAAAGGCAACTCTGTAGGCTAGGTAATGTGCTCTTCATTTTACACATGATTGGAGGAGGACGGGGAGGCCTAATGGAGACACCTCAGCCACCCGTGCTCTTTCCAGCTAACAGCTGCTTTTCTGCACTTGTCCTCCGTGGTTTCACTTAGTTCATGAGATACAACAGTTGTGGAAACAGATTGGGTGAGCCTCTCTGGGAATGCTAAAGGTCTTGCTGGAAAGGCATTGCTTTCAAATCTCCTGCTAATATAAAAAGTAAATGTTGTTATTCCAGTTGTTTGGGATTACACGTTGGCTTAAAGCAAAAGAAGACTAAATAAGGCCTAGAAATCCACATTCCTAAGAGCAGAAAAAACAGAAGGGTATACAAGATGGGCAGAAGCTTAAGGGTTTTGTTATTTCTTCTGCTCTCCCTGCTGGTCACAAGAAGCCTGGCAAACAGTAGGGGCACAAAGTGGGGGTTGGGGGAGGGAAGGAGGGAGAGCGCTCCAGGGGGGCTGCTGCAAACCCTGGAGACTGCCACTCTGCCAGGTTTTTTCTTCAGCACGCACCTTTGCTTTCCTTGGCCCCGCCTACATGGGCCTGCCACAGTTAATTACCAGGTGCTTTCGGACCAGACAGTAGGAAGGGTCCTACTGAAGTCTTTCTTTTTCCTTCCTTTTTCTCTGCCACTTCTTCGGTGGCACAACCAGACTCCTCACAGCATTAGTGGAAATGCTCAGCTGAAGCTACCGTGCCCTGGGAAGAGGCTGCAAACATGACAAAACCCGCCCTTTGTAAGGTTCTACCAAACGTTCTCGCTACCTTACACTGGTACTGCACAGCCATTCGCCCTGTTAACTACCCCACACCTCCCCGTGTTATCTACCTCCAACACTGACCATGTCACTTCCTTCTGCAGACTGTGGCGAGCTCACACAGAAGGAAGCTCAAATCCATAATGGTGATGCAAGAACTCCTGTCGGCGTCTGAGCCGAACCTCCCCCTTTCCAACCCTCTCCCTCACTTATCTGCCTATAGCAGAGGCTCGCAGTCACCCCTGCAGGTCTCTCTGCGGGCTCTGATCCTTCAGGCCTCCAGCACTGCATAAACGCTTGAAGCTGCTAGCAAGATCCTTTCACCTTGCCGCTTCACCTAGAGAAATGAGGCTCATTTCCTAAGCACCCAATCAATGATTTTTTTTTTCCTCCAAGCAGCTTTGGTAACCTTCCTCTCTGCTTCCATGGTTTGCAAGCAATTAACTACAGCGTTTAAATAATTCATTGTAATTCAGACTTTGCAAGGTGAATCTTTCCACATTCCCTCTTCCCTTACCCAAACCCTCTACCATCCCCCATCCTCCTGTGGTGTAAAATAAAGCAAAATTTCAGAAAAATGTCAATGCAGTAAAGCACAAACCACACATTGAGAAATGACACAATTATTCCATACCAGTTTATTTTAGATAATGTGTTTCAAAAACTTTATCATAAATAACCTTTCACATCATAAAATAACTTAGTACAATTTATAATAAAACTTCTGAGAATTTAACATCTCATCAAAATACATTAAACTGTGGCTTGAAAATATGATTAATCCTTTTCATTTTCCTTTTATTTGAGGGCATAAAGACCAAAGAATACCCAAACTATCGCTACACATTTAAAGTTTCAAACAAAGCAATATTTGGCTTATCTGAATGTAACCCGGCCATCCTAAATGAGTAGTTTTCTTTCTTGCGCAGTTCTTTGTAGTTTTTGTCCCTTTCAACTTGGATTTGTTTCTTCACAGCTTCCTTCTGCAGGCTCATGTCTTTCTCCCTCTGCAAAGTCATCTCCTAGCCCTCCTGTAGTTGAACTCGGCCCCCTGACATCAGTTTCTGTAATCCTTGCATCAGCGTGGGGAGTGACTGCTTGAGTAACTACAAAGGTATTTCAAAACTTCAGTGCAATTTGGTTCAGTTATTTCCATTCAGATGCCATCACCGTTCGGGAAGATTAATCACTGGCACCCACTGATCCATGTAGCGACTTTCCCGACAAAAACAAATAAGTTGACTTAAGGCAGGATCCTTCCATTGTGATGAATGTGGGTTCTGAGAACAGATTTAGAAAAATTACTTCCCCATAAAATAATCAGCTTATGCTACTAATTGTACTACTTTTGAAAGGGACAAAACAGGAACATTCTGTTAAACAGCATTTGGCAAAGTCTAAACACCTGTAATGCACACTGAGCTACCCAGAGTCTGCATATTAATTACGCCATTCTGCATGAGGTTATCATCCTTAAGACCGCCCTTTCAAGTCTGGACCCTGGTGGGGTCATAAGTAAATACTTGAAAAACATTCTCAGGCTGTGTGCAGGGTGAGAGCGGCAGGGAGGCAGCTGAACTCTTATCTTCCCAGCCGATGAATAGCACTTTTCACTGGCAGCAACAAGTAATCAGGCTGCCACTTCCCTACCCAAGTCAGAAGAAAGTACCAAAACAAAAAACCCAGAAGACCAAGACAGCACATTTCTTTCTGGAAACACTATCCACTCACCACACATTTTTAAGCGGTGGGGAGGGCTCGTTTAAACAAACTTAAGAGCAGCAAAGAAAAGAATTCCACTCCGTACACTTCAGAGTATCTATATCCAGGGAATTAATAAGGTCTGTCTCCTACACCGCTTCTATCTTTAGCTTTGACAGCGAATGAAGAATGAAGTTGACTTCTTAATGAAGGGTGAGCCAGGAATTTATTTGGCTTTATCTAATCTGTTCTGCTCAAAGAATTAGTCACGCGAGGTAGTGCAGAGGTAGGGGTAGCTGAGCAGCCTGACTCAGAGATATCTTCCACCACTGGAGGCCACCCACGAGCTTAGACACGCTCTGTACCATATCAGAACCCCCGCGAGATCGGCGTCCAGCTCAGACAAGGTCCACCCCAGCAGATACTGGGCTGCAGCCCCGGGGTCTCTTACCGTCACCAGCACACAGTGCAGGTCCGGGGTCTGCGCGGCGCCTCCGCTCTCCGCCGGGCCCGCGTCGTTCTCCAGTAGCAGCAGTTCAGCCAGCCTACCCGGGTTGCTGACCCGTAGGATGTTGATGTCGTTCTCGCAGCAGAACGCACGGATGAGGGTGAAATGGATCTGCAGAGCCACGTCCCGGTCGTCGTCTTCGTCCGCAGCCAGCAGGCACAGTACCACGTTATCGGGGTCTCTGCGGGCAGAGGGGCAGCGGTGAGTGCACACGCTCCGGGAAGCGCGGGGTAAAGGCGGATGGGCGGGCGGGGGGCGCGGGAGGCCGGGGCCAACTTACACATTGAGCAGCTTGGCAGCCTCGTACACGCCGACGGTAATGGTGCGCTGACTCCGAGCCTTGCTGAGCACTTCCTCCAGGGCATCGCCCACTGTGTCCATCCTGCGGACGACAGGGCGAGAGCGGGTCAGCCGGGTCCCCGGCCGTGAGGCGGGAGGGGCGGCGGCCACCGAGTCGGCAGGCACACTTACCTTTCGGTCTTCTGCTCTGCAGTCGAGAATTCCTCCAAAGTCATATTGCAAGTGCGAGTCCCTCACGCGGCGCGCGGGCTGCTCCTGGCCCCCACAGTGCGCGGCGCCGGCTCTGCGCTGGCTCCCACCCTCCCTTCTCCGCTCCCGCCCGCTTCTCGCTTAGCCTCGCTGGGGAACTTCGCTCAGCTGTCTCGGGGCCACTGGAGGACAAAGGGCCCGATTCCAGAGATATGGGGCTAGCCCTCAGCCAACCAGGTCCAGCGTCATTTGCATGCAGCGAGGCCATTGGGTTATGCAAATTAGCAGACTTTGACACTCAGACCCTAGCTCCTCCGAGCGAGACAGAGTTGAGCGGAAGGGGGCGGAGCCACGCGGGAGGGAGCCCACGGGAGGAAGGTGGTGCAGAAAGCCGGTTGGTTGGGGTCCGGAGCCAGCTCTAGGTAGTTTGTGGAGCCATCTGGTGCGGAGGGCTTTGCAGTGGTTCAAGTGTCCTCAGCTCTGACTGAAACAGCCTGCCAATTGTTTTTCTGGTTGTGGACGTCTTTTGATTGTCGTTTCGTGTCCTTTGTGTTAAGGGGCTGCTTTTTAAAATTTATTTCCAGGGATTAATGCACTCCAATCTGGCTGTTGTTAGTAAGCATATTTTTAAGTGTCCAGACATACCAGGCAAAGCTTGCTTCAGAAGTGTTTATATGCAAGTTTCAGGTAATGCTGCTTATTCCCAGTAGTACTCTTTTGGTGCCCTGATGGCTGGTTTGATTTGGTTTTTGGTTTTGGTTGGTTGTGAGAATTTGAAACTCCAGAGAGAAAAAAACCCAGCACATTTGTGTGTAGTGATGGCACAGTACCAAGTTGGAATCTTTTCCACAAAACGCTGGTGAAATTTCTGCCCTCTCCATGTAAGGTGGGGAGCTGGTGATCACATGTCTAACGAGCCAAATTCACAGTTTTTCAACTCTTTCCTGAAGAAGGCTCCTACTGATCAAGTAAGAGCTGAGACATTCTATGCTATTCAGAGGTGCCACAGTCTAAATTTGAGGTGCTCATGATGTTCCCTGAGCTTCCCATCACAGGCAGAAGAGAATGACACTGCCTTTACTGTCTATGATCTCACTCTGATTACTGATGCTGAATCACGAAGCTATAACTGTAGTACATTTTAGCCATGTGCTAAAATTTCACCTTTGAGATAATAGCAACTTGTAGGTAGAAAGCAAACCTTCAGAACTGCAAGCAGGAGTTACAAATTAAAAACAATGTTTAATGCAGACTTTTACTGGATAGCTCAAAACTCCCTTTGTTTTATGAGCTTATTCAATAAATACAAAAGCATCACCGGAACCTACTAGTTACCAAGAGTGAAGAAATTGCCTCCCGTATGTTTGCATTCCTAACAGTGCTTACATTGAGGTCACTGGGCAGCTTACAGTTAGAGAAGTAAATTTTGCCGAGGTACATGTGAGTTTTACATCCTTAAGTTTTTATTCTTGTGGACAAAATATTCTCTTAATCTTAATGGAAAATTGATAGGTTGGTTTTCTAGTTCACTTATTGGAGATGTCCCCAAGAGACAATACTTGAGTAAAGGAACATGTGTCAGTGTATGACTTACCCTGGTTGCTTGTGTGTCTCATACTTATGCCTTAAATCTTTAAATGGCTATGCTTCTTAAAGAATTCCTCGGAGCTGGGGAGATTGCTCAGGAGTTAATAACACTGGCTGTCCTTCCAGAGGTTCTGAGTTCAAGTCCCAGCAACTACAACATGGCTCACAACCATCTCTAATGGGATCTGATGCCCTCTCCTGGCATGCAGGTATACATGCAGTTAGAGTGCTCAAATAAAAGTAAATAAAAATAAAGCACAGAGAGAGAGAGAGAGAGAGAGAGAGAGAGAGAGAGAGAGAATATGAATGAGAATGAATATGAATTCCTCAACATTGGGCCTAGGATTCTAGCTCAGTGGTAGCATGTTCCAGGCCCAGAATTTGATCTCTAGCTCTGCAAAACAGCAACAGGGACAAAATTTCAATATTGAAGTTTTAGGCTTCAATTTCGATGGTTAACAGTAATCATTACCTTAATGGGGATCTAGAATCATCACTAAAAAACAATCCTCAGAGCATTCTGTAATGGATCATCTGGATTAGGTTAGCTAAGATGAGAAGACCCACTCTAATGGATAAAACCATTCCATGGGCTCAAGTCTTCACTGCATGTGAAAAGGCAAACTATCAGAGCATGTTTGGTTCACTCCTGACTGCAAGTACCATGTAAGCAGACACCCCCAGCTCTGGCTGTTAAGCCTTCCCATGATGGACTGTACCCAGGAATAAACTTTTCCTTTCTTAAGTTGCCTCCATCAGGTTTTGTTCCAGGAACAAGACAGGTAGCTGGCACTAAAGCATTTTCATCTTTATAAAACCAAAATTACACAAACTGATCCAAGTCATCATTTGGAGACTAATGAACTGTGTTCCCTAGAACTCCGGAGTTCTAGCCATTAGACATTTCTTAGACGTTCTCTGGAAGGATGGAAGCTGACAAAGAATTAGAGGATCATGTGACAGAAGACACTATGATGTCATCATCTTGGTGTTCTCAACATCCAGCACAAGTCCTACATTCAGTAGTACAGTGGGTGTCATGTATTAAAAATAATCTGAGAATTAATCAACACCTCATGATCCTACAGTCCTGTGCATGAGTTCTCAGAAAACTCACCTTTATCATCACTTCAAAAATACAAGCCCTGAACAATTTCTGGTCTTTTCTTTACAAAGACCTCATGATCTAATTGGTATATCCATTGTGTTAGTCAGGGTTCTCTAGAGTAGTGAAACATATAAAATGAATATATATGTATGCATATGTATATGTATACACACGCACACACACACACACACATATACACAAAGAGGGTTTATTAGGTTGTCTTGCAGGCAGTCTATAGTCCAACAACTCCAACAATGGCTGGCTATGAACACAAAGCTTAAGAATCTAAAAGTTGTTCAGTCCATGAAGCTGGGTATCTCAGCTGGTCTTCTGTATGTGCTAGAATCCCAGTAAAGTAGGCTCTAATAGTAGTGAAAGAATAGACTTGCTAGCAAGGGTAGAGCAAGCAGGCAAGGAGCAAAAGCTTCCTTTTTCCATGTATAAGCTTCCAACACAAGGTGTGGCCCAGATTTCAGATGTGTCTTTCCCACCTCAAGACCTACGTTAAAAGCATGTGTCTTGTCACCTCAAGATCCAGATTAAAGGAGTGTGTCTTCCTGCCTCAGGATCTGGATTAGAAATGGATCTTCCTATTTCAACTTAAGCAAAAAATTCTTCACTGGAGTGCCCTCTATTTTTGAATTTTAGATAATTCCAGATGTAGTGAAGTTGACAACTAACAATCACCATCACACTTATGTTTCAACTGGATTTTAGGACAAAATGGTATTTACTGTCATGAGCTAGCTATGCTGAAAGTCCCATCATTTCTCATCTGAATGGAAGCTGTGGGACAGTTGAACTATGCACTGTTTATGCCAATTCAGATGAAACACAATGCTATAGTGTCCCATTAAAGGCAGCTATTTGAAGTTTGAAATATGTGTAACATAGTAAAAGTATAGTATTTATCCCTCAAAAACTATACTTCATGCTATTGCTTAGCCTTATAAGAAAGGCATTTTATCCAAGTCTTGAGTCTTCTGGTACTCAAAAAGTATTTATGTCATACATTCTGACTCAGGCAAGCTTGTGTCATATTGCCTCATTGCTGAGTCTACCTAGAATGTTTCATCCGTGATTGTCTTCTGTGGGTGTTATGTTTGGATGGAGGAACTGCATTCAGCTTCCCTGCTTGATTGCAGTTGTATATCAGAAACCTGGATTATAGTGATAGATGTTTATATTCTGCACAACAACTCCAATATGTAAAGTTATTGTTTTAGATAGGGTTTCTTTTGCTGTGGTAAAACACCATGGCAACTTGGGAAGGAAAGGGTTTCTTTGGATTATGTATCCTGAATCTCAGTCCATTCGGGGAAGCTAAGGCAGGATCTCAAATCAGGCAGGAGCCTGGAGGCAGGAGCTGCTACAGAGCCCACATAAGAGTGCAGCTTGCCTTGCTTCCCATGGCTTGTTTAGACAGCTCTCTTATAGAACCCGTGACCAGCTCTGAGATGGCACCTCTTACAGTGGGCTGGACCCTCCAAAATAAGGCACTAATTAAGAAAATATGCTACAGATTTGCATTATGGCAGTGATTTCTCAATTTATGTTCTGTCCTCTCAGATGGTTTTAGTTTGTAGCAAGTTAACATAAAACTCGCCAGCACAGTTACTGTTTTGTTTGTTTCTGACAGGGTCTCAAGCTCTCAATTCTCCTGTCTCAGCCTCCTGAGTGCTGAAATTACAGTTACGCACCATCACACCCTCCTGATGTTATTTCTGAACTACTCCAGGTAGCCCCAGGTATTCAAGTGTAGAGGACTAGAATGACATTTTAATTATATTTATAAAATCTCTAAATGGTTATACCTAGTAGTCATGGGGAAGTAGGTACTAGACAATTATTAAATTATTTTGCTGTTTTGCATGTTAAAGTTTTTGTGACATCATCCTCATCCTTATCATGCATACATTCCTATTACTGACTCTATAATACATAATTATAGTGTTTCCTTCTTTCAAACAGTAGCCAGTGCTACTGAAGAAAAGGCACTTGTTACTCAGTGTGAGTCAGCTCACAGTCTACTGCCCAGAACTGAAATCCCAAGTTATAAAATCATAAGGCTTCAACTCCTTGTTGTTCTTGTTTATCTGCACAGGATCGATAAGTCTTTTTCCGGTTTTGTTTTGAGGTGTTTGTTTGTTTGTTTGTTTGTTTTAAAGCAAACCTGTGAGTTTACTTTCATTTTTGTTTCAGAGCATTATCTGGAGAAGACTTACCATCGCCTAAAAATGTGTCTTTCCTTAGGATCAGTATTTCCTTTTCACTTGTAGCTTAGATATGAAAAGTTCTCTCCCATCCTCTCTTCCCCTCCTCCTCCCACTCCCCCTCCTCCACCCTTCCAAAGCTCAGGCACAGAAGGCTTGGTCTGCAGTTTGTGGTGCTACTTTAGATGGCAGTCAGCCTAAATGTTAGGAGGAAAAAGTAGGTAACTGGGGACGTGCTTCTGAAGAATGGACCTAGTTCTGGTCCCTCCCTTTCTCCTGCCCCATGTTCCCATGTGATGGCCTCACAGCTAGCCACAGTCAACAGAGCCTTTGAAATGCTGAGCCACAGCTCTTTTTCCTTTTTGATGTCAGGTATATTTTTCTTCTTTACAGCTATGAGAAGGGTGTCTAAGACAGAGCAGACCATGAAAGTTTAGTTTCTTGGACCATCACAGTGATGGGAAGAAGTCCAATATGGTCATGATGATCTCTACCCGCTCCTGAGTGTGAGCAGAACTCGTGACTTGCTTTAACTAATAAAATATGACAATAGTGTTTTACATTCCATTGCAAAGAGGAAAGGACTTTGTAAGTGTAATTAAGGTCCCTAAGAGGTTGACTCTGAATGAAAGAAAGGGAAATTCTCCCATATAGCCCTGACTCAGACAGATAAGGTCGTGTCTGTGCATGCTCAAGTAGGTGTCCATGTTGGGTTCAGGGGATAGATAACCTTGGGAGTCAGATTAAATAGGTGTCTCCTTGGCCCAGAGCAGACCACCTAGGGGAGAATGGCTGGACTGTTAGCAGCAGTTGAGGTCTTTAGAAGAGAACTGGACCTTCTCTAAAGAGAGACTGAATACATTTTTCCAATGCTGGCTTGAAAGAAGCAAACTGCAGTAACAAGGAACTCAATTGTTCTAACAGCCTATGGAAGCTTAGAAACAGATTCTTCCTCATCAAGGTTCTAGATGGGAGTGTAGTCTGACCAACACTGGTTTAAGCATGCTTTGACTTAGAGAGGGGTACCAGTGGTCTGTGTCTAGACTACTAGTAGTACTACATGCTGTTATTATTCTCTATTATTCAAATGTGTCTTTGTTTCGCACATATACAAAACACATATTGGCCACTCTCAGTCCCCACTTCTCTATCAACACTCTCCTCTCAAATCTGTTTTCCATTCATGGCTATTTACTTTGCTTTGTGACCCACTAAGATTACCCAAGGCTGTCTGTGTGACCATGAATTTGGAGGCTAGTGGTCTCAGCAGTGGGTACGCAACTAAAGACAGTAGTTCCCCATCTTCCAGAGTCTTATCAATAGCAATAGTTCAGAGGTAAGAGGTGGAGCCCAGGGAGCCCTCCCCACTCCCTGTTCTTTGTCTTATTGTTGACAGAACTGATCTTATATGGGTCTGATGCAGGTAACTATAGTAGTTGAGGGCTAATAATTGCAATACTTGTATTGAGTCTAGAGAATGGTGTTTCCTGGCCTTACTCTATCATCCGGCTCTTACTTACTTCCTGCATTTTCCTCTGCAATATACCTGGATGTGGGAAGCCGCCCGAGTCTCACCCACATTCGCCATTACAAGATGGCGCCTACATCCGGCCGAGGACAAGTTGTAAACAGGCTAGTGCGCATGCACCTGGTAATTTTCCACCTCAGAGTCTCAGCCTCTCTCCTGGCGTCATCTGGCCTGACGTGCGGGGAGCCAATGGGGAAGCTCCACGTCCCAGGCGAGCACTGTGGCCTATATAAGGGACGGGTGTTCTGTTGTTTGGGGTCTCCATTCTTGGCAAGCTTATGCTCTCCCTCTCAAGATGCATTAAAGCTTTACTGCAGAAGGATCCTTTGTGTGCCGCGTCGTTCTTGCTGGCGAGACGGTAGCGCGGGACACCTGAGCCTTAGAGGAGAGGTGTTCTTGCTTAGGGCTGGACCCATAACCATTGCTTATTTTCTGTATCTTGAGCAGCCATGAGAGTCTGTACTCACCACTGTCCTTTGTATGGAGAGACTTCCCGCACCTAATGGGAGGAACTCTTGTCTGTGGGTATAACCATAGATATTTAAAAGACACTTCACTCTTTGTCGATTTAGTTAAACATCAGTAATAAGTCCCCCTGCCTGCCTGAGCCTTTGAACTCCCCAGACCTGAGTTGTTAGCAAGACTTATAGAACCAAGAATAGGTCATCCTTCCCCCCAGCTCCCCAACTTCTTTCCCATGGAACAGCTGGGCTCAGACTTCAGATAGTCAGAAGCTCTGAAATAGTAAATAGATGTTGTTTAATATAAAAATGAGGGGATGGAGAGATGCTACTGTGGTTAAGAGAGTGTAATGCTCTTGCAGAGGACCAAAGTTTGGTTCCAGCACCCATGTCTGATGGCTCACAACTGCCTGGAATTCCAGACCCACAGGGGTCTGATCCTCTGGCCTCCTGGGGGCACCTGCACACACATACACATATGCACCCCCACATCCTCATAGTTAAAAATAAAATATATCTTTTTTTAAAATCCTTAACTTTTTTTTAACATTTATTTGTTTTACTTTGTGTGTATGTGTGATATGTGATATGTGTCTGTGTATATTGTGTGTGATATGTGTGTATATGACTTGTATGTGTGATATTTGTGTGTGTGTGCTGTGTGTATGATATGTGTGCATATGTAGTGTGTGTATGTGTGTGGGAGGGGGAGATATGTTTGTGCACATACAGGCACACATGTGGAAATGTCAGAAGACAACTTTCAGGAGTTCTGTCCTTCCACCACATGGGTTCTACTAGAGGTCAAACTCAGATTGTCAGGCTTGGTGGCAAATGCTCTTATCTAAGCCACTAAACATGGATAATTTGTTACTTCCCATGTAAAACCGTGCGGTATTCCCAGGTCTACTGTTTTGGGGTTTAAGACTTACCCTCTGGCAACTGTTTTCTGCTATAAAGAACCATGGTAGCTTGACGTGGTGGCATATGTCTATAGTCATACTCAGGAGGCAGAAATTGGAGGATTGACATCGAGTCAACCCAGGCTATATTGAAAGGGGGATTGTGGGGGGATAGAGTAATGGACTCATGGTGTTGTGGGCAGTTTGGGCCAGCTGCCCTGTGTTAACTTTTAGATGTTCAGATCTCACCAGCCAGTCAGCATGTCAAAATAAGAGGACTAAAGCTTTCAGGATTTCCCTCACCCCATTTCCCTGCCTCTCAACAAGACTTTGCCTCAGAAGGCTTCCATCCCAGGAGTGTTTTGAGAGGCTCTGTTCAACAGGCTGGTTCCTGAGAAAGAAGGTACTGTTGTACGTATGCCCCTGCTCCAACAGGCTCGGAGCTTCCTCTCCAAAAGAAATGGTGCTCTTCCCACATCAGCTTCATTGCAAAGTTTGCTTCTTCTTCTCAAAAGCTCTGTCCTTGAACCTCTTCCCTATCTGTCCTCATGGTCTTAATGACCTCATCTGGTCTCATGCCTTAATACTGATACTCTGTTGACTATCAAATGTATATTCGGTCGGCTGAGCCTTGGTGCTTACTCATCTTTACCGGTAAGCATTTCAACCTTCAGATGACAAAAGGTGTTCAGCCTCTTGTTCTTCTCAATCTATCCCTGTTGGTGGCATCACCATTCCTCCCACTGACTCCTTTCTCTCTCAGCCCTCTTCCACTCCATCAGTAAATACTATTGGCTCTACTTCAAACTGTAACATCAGGCAACCTTTTCTTACGATCACGGCTAAGTCCCACTAAGATGAATGTATGCACTAGTCTCTGTCCTGTTCACCTCCAGAAGTGTAAAAGTTTTAACACCTCTACACCCTCCAACACTACTGATCTGCAAAGGCTGTGCTCTGTCTTTTAAAGTACATCACCGCTCATCCTCTGATACATCTACATCTTTAAAAACTCCAGTCATCAAGTATAAGTTCAGTGGTTAGAACAGTGGCTTGCAACCTTCCTTCCTAATGCTGCGACTTTTAAATACAGTTAGTTCTTCATATTGTGACGACCGTCCCCACCATAAAATTAATTTTGTTGTTACTTCACAAGTGTAATTTTACTACTATTATAAATTGCAATGTGTCTAGCTAATATATAGGATATCTTATATACAATCCCTATAAAAGGGTTGTTCAGCCCCCAAAGGGGCTGCAAATTTAGTATGGTTCACCGCTCAATCTCTGAGTGACCAGAATAGTGCCTTACATACAGTAGACTCTTAAACATTTGTTAACACAGATCTTGTGCTGAAAAGCTGTGATGTGTAGGTTTAAGGTTGTGGTGAATGACCTAGAGCTAGGGCTGTAAACCTGATCTTTTTGTACATACAAAGTAGAAGCTGTCTTGATGGCATACGACTTTGCTTATGGCCTTGTTAAAGCACAGAAGGTTGTACATATTATTGCACATTATTTTCCATGCTGCCCTAATGTTTTGTTGAGTAGGTTGTTTGTTTTTTAAGAGACACCAACTGCTATGTTTTATAAACTAATAATCAGTGATCGATACTAACTTATGCTGAACTCTAAAATTTAGGTTAAAAGGTGCTTAATTGCCGAGTTCAAGGCTTATTCTTTCAATGTAGCATAAACAGGTTATAACGGTGATGAGTCTTTTGTTTGTTTTTATGCTGGACTGAATCTTTGTTATGTTCTATCACTGAAATCCCCCAGTTCTGAGAAGGTTTTATGGAGATCCTTCTTTTAGATGGGAGAGTTTAAAGATGTAGCGAAAATAAGGATAACCAGCCCGGCAGTGGTGGTGCGCGCCTTTAATCCCAGCACTCGGGAGGCAGAGGCAGGCGGATTTCTGAGTTCGAGGCCAGCCTGGTCTACAGAGTGAGTTCCAGGACAGCCAGGGCTACAGAGAGAAACCCTGACTCAAAAAACAAAAAAACAAAAAAACAAAAAACAAAAACAAAAAAAAACCCCAAAAAACAAAAAAAAACCCAAAAAAACAAAAAAAACACAAAAAACAAAAACAAAAGAAAAGAAGGATAACAAACAATTTTCAGGAGATTGATAACAAAAGAAATGAAGAATAAAGGAAAGTTAGAGCAGTCTTTACTACAATTTCAATGTTAACCCCTCTAACTTCAATGCTTTTAAGAAAGCAGTAAACCTTACGCTGTAAGCTAGCATTCGCACATTGTAACTGTCTGTCTTGTGTGAATACTTCTGTGCTTCACAGTCTGTATCAGTGTGTGGCAGAGTGATGGACTGTGTTTAACAGTATTCTCATGATGACATATATGATTTTCTCCATATGTTTTGGTTCAGCTCCTTATAAGACCCAGTAGTGAGCCCAGGAGTGAAAAGTAGTCTTGTTAATACTTCTGACCACTAAACACAAATGAGCCATGGATTTTCTGTGGATTTTCAGCTGGAGCCTTAAAGGGTGAGCAAGCTGTCTTCTCTATTGTAGGCAGCCTCACTACAAATACACGAAAAGCTGCCTGTACACTCATTTCATTGCTTATATTTTCTATCTGGTCTGAATTCAAGGAATTTTTAAAGTGATGTTGTACAATTAAGATTTGTGTAGCTACTTTGTATGTGTGGCCAACTATGATAAATCTAGTTTGATGTCCTTCCAAGGATGTGCATTAGATAATATGTCCTGAAAGGCAGGTTAATTACTGGCTCCAGGCTCCATTTCTCAGTTTTTTTTCCATTTGCCAAATAGTTATGAGACCTAAAAAACAAAACAAAAAAACAACAAAAAACACAAAAACAGAATTTTCTCCAAAGACAAAATAGGTAGAAGCAGAGGTATGGCTGTAGTAACCTAAAGGGAATGGGATGAGGGGTGGGCATTGGCTTCTACCCAGCACACGCTGACATGCATGCATTCAGCCCAGCCACAGCCCAGCCACAGCCCGAGACACTTTGAGCACAACTGGAAATAAGAAGGCTGTACTCTAAGTCCACTTTAGCTCTAACATTTTGTACTTATTAATTTGTTATTCTATTGTTTTCTGCAATCACTGAAACATGCCTTCCCTTATCACCACTGAGAGAGAGAGAGAGAGACAGACAGAGACAGACAGAGACAAAAAGAGACAAAAAGACACATATACACGCAGAGACAGACAGACCGTCCAACAGACACAGAGACAGTGTTTTGGTCTTAAAATGTTAAATCTCCAGAGAATGTGTCTAAGAATTCAAAACATATTTTTTCACAGCTTTGGTATCGATTTTCAAAATTTCCATTTCACCTCCAGAGTTCAGTTGAAGCTCTCTCTTACAGTTTGCTGTATTAACATCAACACATTGACTGCTTCCCAAATGCCATGGTGTACAGTTTGGCACTGTGTCCTAATAAACAGGCCACACCTGGGAGCTGGTGGGAACTCCAGCATCGGAGAACATCTACAACAGATGGCGAAACAACTGAAGCCAGGTGGGCTTCTTGTTTAATGACCATCTGAATCAAGTTCAGTTAATTTGGCATGTCTCTAATTACCCCTAGCAACTGGGCCCTCTACTCCACGTTAGGTTTAGGCTTATATATTACATGTAAACTATCAAAACAAGCCCGTCTGTGACCCGAAGCAATACACGTGTGGCCTTGAATCCGGCCATAGTTCTCGTTTCTTTGGCTTGAGCTCTTAGGAGCCTTCAAGGCAGTCCTCTCCAGTGCTCTGCCATCTACTTTCCTCAGATTTGTTGTCGCTCATGACGTTTCCCCCTTCACTCTTTGCTAGATGTTTTATTAAGAAAGAAAGCTTCTGGACTAATATGCTTATTTGCACAGTATTCAAAACTCAAGAACGTCCAGACCCATGTGGTAGCAGATACCTGTAAATCCAGCACTAGGAAAAAATAACATTCTTCTTCTAGGGATAAAAATCATACAAATAAAATTTAAGAAACAACATTAACTGAGATAATATGTATTTGTTTAGTAATTATAGTACATGGCCCATCATAAAAGTCATACGTTGTTGGTGATATGGTACCATCTTTACAGTTTCCATTTTAACTCTATTTGTTCTGATTTCTTTCATCTAAGTAAAGCACCATGTCTTTTTTTATTTTCTCTAACATTTACACTGTCCTTGATGGTAACAAAAGTGCTAGGCCTCCCAGTCCATCCACTATGATGAAAACTTCCTCTGAATTTCAGTGCAGCCTAGGCTACAACCAATATGCAAGGTCCTTCTTGGATGAAATAAGCCCTCATGAAATGAGATGTGATTATGGGAATGATGTTTTTCTGTGTGCTAAAGAGTTGGCCTTGATGTTATGCAAATATTTCTCACCTGTGTCTCTTTATATACCAAACAATGACTTCCCCCAAGTCCACTTTAGAATGCCTGTATGTTTTCTGTCATCCGCTGAAGGCTTCCTGTGTTTATGAACTTTCAAACCAGCAACTGCAGCCTCAACATCTGGACCCTCCCACCTCAGGGGACATTAATTAGCTGATACTATCCAGTAACTAATAGAGGCCCAACTATAGAGGACACAGGGCCAGGCTGAAGTGGTTCAGGAATGTAGCAGCTGGCCGGCAGGCAGCACCTCAGAACTGACCTCAGCCACTGACGTGGCTGACACGGATAATACTGTTGCTCCCAGAATTGGCCTGCCAGGAACATCCCCCCACACACACACACCCCTCACCTCCATCCATCCAACACCCCTTGCCACTACCCTGTGCTTGTCTGCCAGAGGGCTGGGGACCATTATCAACTCCCAGCTGTCATTTGATCTCCATCTGGCTGCTGTCATTAGAGATGCCTTTTATCGTTTGCCAGAAGTGTAAAGCTGAAGACGGTTCTGTTTCTCATAGATCTTTGCTTCTGGCCCTTGCTTTTCTACTTTTCAAATGATTCTGTCTGAATGTTTCCCATCATTGGCAAAAGAGGACTCACCAGAATATTTACCCACAAGTTATCACACTTCTTGCTAAGTGAACCACACTTAATGTGTTAATGATCATGTGTGTGGATACAGATGCATGTGGGTCAGAGAGCATATTGACGTCAGTCTCCTGCCATCCTGTTTGAGACAGGATCTCTTATTTGCAGCTGCATACACAAGGTTACCTGGTTCTGTGGATTCTTTGCCTACATTTCAGGGGTTAGAGATGCTAGCTAGCTACCACATCTGGCTTTACATTTCTGAAGATTTGAACTCAGAAACTTACACTTGAGCACTTTGCCCCCTGAGCCATTTCCCCAGTCCTGGAAATAGGACTGTTTTGTTTTGTTTTGTTTTTTTAGTTTCTCACTTTTTTAAAAAAAAAAAAAAGATTTATTTATTTTATGTATATGAGTACATTGTAACTGTCTCTGGACACACCAAAAGAGGGCATTGGACACCATTACAGATGGTTGTGAGCCACCATGTGGTTGCTGGGAATTGAACTCAGGACCTCTAGAAGAGCAGTCATCACTCTTAACTGCTGAGCTCTCTCGCAACCTTTTAAAAATAGAAGTTCTAAAGGTGGTCTGTCACTTTGTTGACTTCAAATATAGTGTTCAATTTAGTGTGATTTTTGAATTTCTTATATAAATGTCAGCTTTGCTTGTATAAACTCATGCTGTGGCATATTTCTGAGACTGTAGATCACAACATGCAATGATGCAGGTCTCCCAGTGTTAAAAACGTCAGTCCAGTGTACCATGGACTGGGTCTTCTAATGGTTTAACCATCTGAGGATGACAGAAGAACAAATTGAGAGGATACTTTATGTACTTCATCAACTAAATATTCTACTCCCAGTCTAATGATTTACTCTTGTGATCATCTGGTAGCTAGGATAGCTAGGATTCAGGTCTCAATCAAGGAAGCTCTTTAGGGAGTAATTTCACATTCTACATAGGCTGCTGCAGAGGACACTGGGTATCATAGGCTCCAGACATCTCCAAACAAACTAGAATGTTGGTTGTATGTAACAAATCAATCCTTTAAGAGATAATTATTAGAACCTTTATGTATGTTCTTAGTACACAGTTTATTTTAAAAATTAAAAGATACAACTTTCTGTCCAACTCCACGCTATGCATGTATGTAGAAATAACTAGGAAGGCCACATATTAAAATGTAAGCAGTGCTCCTTTGACTGTAGGATCACAAGTTATGCTGGTTTCTTTTTTTTTCTTTCTTCCCAGTTTTTATTGATGTTTTCCCCAATGAACATATTTTACTAAGGCATTTTGAAGTGAGGCTAGAGAGATGATCAGCAATTAAGAGCACTTGGTGATCTTGTAGAGGACTCAGGTTCAATTTGCAGCACCCACAAAATGTCCCACAACTTTTGGTAACACCAGTTTCAGGGACCCTGACACCCTCTTCTGGTCTCCGTGAACACTGCACACCCATGGTGCACAGACAAATCACACACACATATAAAATAACAAAGTAATTAAGTTTTTTTGATTAAAATATTTTTGAGGCGAAATTTATCTTCAATGAAGCACAAGATGCTTGTGTAACTCAATAAAGATATAAGGTCAAATCAAGCTCTGACCCTAATAATGGTATATTCCAATAAGACAGATGCTTAGACCATGCCAGAAGACTTCCTGCCTTTCATTTCACACAACCTCTGTATCCCAGAATAAGCAATTTCTGTTCTTATCAGAACAGTTACCTAGGTCATATCTTTTCAAGTCACATATATGTGTGCATACACACACATACAAACACTTTGTTGTTTGGTTGACTGTTTTTGAGATAGATCCCAAAGCTGGCTCAATTTCTCAATCCTTGTAACCCAGTTTCCTGAGTCCCTGTCTAGTTCACAACAGTTTGTGTGTGTGTGTGTGTACACATGAGTGCATCAGTATGAAGGTTAGAGGTCAGCTTTGTGGAATCAGTTCGCTCTTGCCACATTTATTTTCTGGGAATGAACTCAAGTCACCAGGCTTGAGTGTCAAATGCCTTTACCTGCTGCAGAGTCATCTTAGTGGCTCTCAAAACAGCTTATTACAAGAAGTTTCTATACAGACTTAGATAACATACACATGCACACATACATGTCCATATATAAACACCCCCACATACAAACTCATCCACCCACAAACACCCCAACCCTAAAACATACATAGACACACACACACACACATACACACACACTCACACACATGCCCATGTACAAATACCCCCATATACAAACACCTCCACACACAAACACAACAGAAGCATACATACATAGACAAACACATACACACACCTATATGCAAACACCCCCTATACAAACACTTCCACACACAAACATCTCAACACAAACACACACACACACACCATTTTTCTGTCCTTGAGGATTTTACCTTGCCAGTGAGGAAATAAGAATAACAATAGAGAGAAAGCTTAAAATAGGACATTTTAAAAACTAAAACATACAGCTCAAAAGACGTCAGAGAAAACAGAAATAATCATAAGCTGCTCTGAAATCCATTAACTTACTTCAGTAGAGAAATGGAAGATGATGCCAGACTGTGTGTTCTAGATCAGGACTAATTTATCAGCTTCACTACATCCTTGTTGACATTGTGTGCCATAGGGCCCTAATTCTGTACATAATTGTAGAAGCTACTCATTAATCAACAAACATGTATTTGTTCTTGGACAATTATCTCTTATTACATCATGAATTTGCTCAATTCTGAATATATAATGGCAAAATGATAAGCAGGGTCCCCAACTCCGTAGCGGGATCTTTTGGGGAAGGTTGATGCTATAATAACAGGTGGACTAGCGTGTGGAGGGATCACAGAGGGAGGACATTGGCGAAACTGAAGAAACAGAGCAAGAATTGTGCTGTGGCTAATGAATAAAGGGTAGGTATCAAAAGTGACTGCAGACCATATGAGCAACTTGGTTAATGGCAGAACCACTTAACTTTATTTTAATCATAGAGAATGCAAAGGAAGTCCATGGCTCCAGGATGAACTGTGATGGGGATCAGACCTCAGTTGTGCACTGGAGAGGCAAAGGTGACTTGACAGATGAGACACAGTAATATGAAAAATTGGAAGCAACTGTCCTTAGTGCCCACTAGCTCTTCTCTTGGGTTTCTGTTCTTCCTGTGACCCATGCTCTTCAACTACCCCTCATATCCTCTCTGAGTGTAATTCCTCACCCTGCGGAGGTGATGGCTGCTCCTTGTGCTTCTGAGATGCTTTTTTTTTTTCATTTCTCAAAGCGTCACACGCATGGAGTCTTTATATTTTAAATGGAATGGATGTTAGGAGGACAGGATGGGTCAAAGACCAAGTTTTTAGAATTATAATTTCATAGAAAAAGGAGCTTCTCAGTCTGTGTGTGAGGCCCACCTTACCAATCTCTTTTGCTCCTGCATAATCTCCCTTGCCTTTCCCAAAGTTTTCTTTGTGACATTTGTGTTGATTGATTGTCTTTGTTTGGGATCCTAGTTCTGTGACTTTGGAAAATTTCTTGAACATAACCAAATCTCAGCTTAAGTGCCTTTAGTGCATTACATCAATGTGGACTCAGCTTAAATGCCTTTGGAGGATCACATCAATGTGGATTCAGCTTAAGTACCTTTGGTGCACTGCATCAATGTGGGCCCAGCTTAAGTACTTTTAGTGCATTGCATCAATGTGGGTGGATTTGGTATTTTACACAATGATAGTTTCTCAGTGTTACTATCAAACATCTTTTTGGATCTACTGCTCAGAACTTTACTCAGAAACTCACTCTAGAACGTAGTTAGCCTCCATGGGTAAACTTCATAGACTCTCACATGGGTCTCTTTCTCAGTCTGCAGGAACATGACATCTATGAGAGATGGTCATTGGTTCCACATAGGTGTAAGTATATATCCTCATATACAGTAATTATTAAGGGAAATAGTGTGTCTGGATCTGCACAGATCATCTCCACCATAATAAATGCACTTCAATACATATATTATACATGTGTTATTTGATACTTGCAAGATGATGAGATTCATATATCTATGAATAAAATATATAATCTACTCTAATAATTTATACCCATGAGTAATAAACATGTTTATACAAATCACTTAATATTGGTCCAACATTCGCTCATTTACTCACCCACTGCTATTAAATACCTACTGTATACAGGCCAGTGTACCAGTTGCTATGTCTATAGTGAGGAAAAGGACAGAGTTCCAAAGGAGTTGATGTTGGAGAAAAACAATTCATGATTAATTGTTCAATTTGTAATTATGGAAAGTTATAATACATAACACTGTAAGTTGTTATGAGAGTCATAGCCAGGGTCCAATCAAGTAGTTTGGTCAAAGCTGAGGGAGACTCCTGAGGAAATTACTGAAGCGCTAAGAAACCAAACCCAGTTTGTAGAAAGGGGAAGAGGAGAGTGTCTTGCTATAGGATGAAGATGGTGTGTCTCTGGACCTGACCCAGGGGAGTCAGATTCAGGCTTTAGAAACATAATGAGGTCCTGAAGTGGGGACCACTTAGCAATGGGGAAGAAAGCTACTTATATTTTAGAAGCTAACCAACCAGTTGACATTGGTGACAGCATAATAAAGATACTAAATATTTCCCTTACAAAATATACACAGGCTATGAGGTGTCCAGCTTTATGGGTGGCCTCACTCAGCACGGCTGCTTTACACACCTGTGACTTCATTTGTTCTTCTAACCTTACAGAGCAGCTCCACACATTTTAGACCCAGTAAAGTGAAAGTTAAATAACTCATCTAACACTGTACCTGTGACCTCACCCATCTGAGGTGAAAGGTCATGTTCATTCGGCCATACTCAGCAGCCCAGTTATTAGCCCATTATCTATTGAAGGACAGGTACAATATTAAACATGTTGGTTGGGTTATAGCTCGGTGATAGGTTTCTGCAAGGCATACTTAAGCCCCTAGGCACTAGCACCAACAGAATGTGGAAACATTAAATTTACAGTGTGTTGGTTGTCCCTGGAAGCAGGAAGTGAGCTGTAGAATGACCCACCCCTCTTGCTTTGAAAGATTACTTCATACTGACAGTTATGAATTCTGTGCAGATACCTTGATGGTTTCAATGTGTGAGTTGACGTCCTAGGTCCTAAAGTTTCTCAGCAAAGAGGTAAAAGGGAAGTCAGAATGGGCAGTTCACACAAATGAACTGAAGCATGAAAAGCCAAACAGAAGAGAGCACAATCAGAGAGTCAAATAGGAGGAATTTAGCTGTGAAAACAACTCTGAGCCTTCTGGAGGCTTGGCATTTACTCTTCGTATCGGTGAGTTGATATGCCAAATCTCTGATGTGTTCATGAAATTCTTACTTTGTAGATCAGATGAAACAGGGTTCGTACACCGAAAAGAATGCAGGAAGCTTCCTAAGAATAGTTTGGTAATGGAGAAATCTCATCTGAAGGGTGTAAGGATCAGTTCCATCTCATGGGGAACTCCAGTGACACCCAGAGGCTAATTGGAAAGAAACCAATGATAAATAAATAGGTTCTTCACCCACTCAAGTGTGCAAGTTACAGAAATGGAGATCTGTACACCAGCTTCATTTTTTGCATGTGTGCCTTCTCTAGGATGGGCTCTTCTAATAAAAATGATAAAATGGTGTTAAATAATTAGAACAGGCAGGGTTTTGAATCAGTCTAACAGACCAAAGCAAAAATGATGTTCTTTGATCTTGAACTTTATAATCTCTGCCCGCACTCACCCATTCCTCTTTCCTGTGAGTTCCTTGTGCACTTTAAGTATTAACTCTGCAGGTCATCTTCCTAGTCTTTCTCAGCACTACCTTTCTTGGATATCCCTGGTACAAAGGCCAAGTTCAAGGCTGGAGCCTCTCTGGCTCATACAATCACAACTACTGCTGAGCTGGCCAGGGTTTCCTCTCTTACTCTTCCATCTGTCTCTGGCAGGACTACCAGAAGAGTCTTTTTACAAACTAATCTGATCAGGTTACATCACTGCTAAGAAGCCTTTGGTGGCTTGTTGTTAGTTATGGGACAGATTCCAGCCTTCTTACGTGATCTGGCCTCCACTGACCTTGCCAGTATCATTTCCTGTCTCATAAAATACTGCTTAGGTACTTCTTGTTCCAGCAATTCTGAAGCATTTATGGTATCTATCAGGTCTGCCTTTATGAGTGTGACACCTGTTCAGTTGCACAAAGCTTGGAAGCACTTCCTGCTTGATTTAGCAGCCTGCTATAACTGTTAGGAAATTGTTAATAATGTGTGTCCGCAGCTTCATTTTGTGTTGGGCTTAACAATGTAGGTAGCCGGCACCAGTACACAAAACATGTTGTTTCATTCCTTTGTGCTGTTTGCCTTGTCTCTGCCTAGCAAGGCTTTCCCTTGACTCCAATCAGAATGCTTTCTTTAAAGCCCAGTTAGAACTGTGCTTTTTAGAGAAAACAGATATGAAAGCATGTGCTTCCATCTCTTGCACCCATGGCTACTCCATTCTGATTTGCCCCTTTATGTTGTCCATACACCTCACATAACCCTGTGTGATGATTAGTCTCCCAACTGCCTGTCTCCTTTCATGAGGCTTTGAACTCCTTAGGAACGGGGTTCATGCAAGATCTGGGCAGTAGAGAACCGTGGTTAAGAACTATAGAAAATGACTGCCTGGTTGGGTGTGACCATGGAGAAGCCATCCAACCTCTGTGTTTCTTCATTTCTTTCTTTAGTGGTAGGAACATAATCAAAGAATCTACCTTGAATGGGTAATTCCTACCAAATATTCAAAAAAGATTCAGCATTTAGTGGGTGGCATATGACAATTACATATTCCTGGACGTTGTTCTCTTTATGTTCCTTTAACCCACTACAATCTATAGCCAACAGAAACTTATTCCTTATGAGCTAAATATGTACTGTATGCCAGGTTCTGTGTTGGCTTCCTACACTGCAAAGTAAAGAAAGTCACAGCTTCTGTCCTTGAAGAGTTGACATTTATCAGGGAGAAGAACATGCAGTTGAGAAGCATGGTCCAGTGTGATAAAGTGCTAAATGCAGAATATTTTAGAGCACAGGGCAGGGCATTCAAATCAGCCTGTGGAGAGGAAACTCAATTGGAGTTGTATAGAATGAGTAAGAGTTAGCTAACCATGGAAAGAGGGATTATTGTAGGGACAGAGATCATATGCAAAGGCACAGATGCATGTTTTTAGATCTGCACGTCCTTCTGTGTGACTGGAGCAAGTTGTGTTTGACATGTTCTGCAGAGGCTAGAGAAAGAGAGTCAGGCAGGAGTGGCAGACAGGCTCCTTTGCTGACCTGTAGGTGGGGGTTGCCTAAACTGCCCTGGGAAGGACTAGAAGGCTATACTGAGTCTCCATAGGAGACACATCATTTCTCAATGGGGTGTGGAGAATTCACTGTAAGTTACTATGCTAGATATCAAGGATATCAAGATGTAAGGATATGGTTTCTGTGCACCAGAAATCTACAATAACTCATTAGCATCTTATTTCACTTTTTAAAAGTTTTATATAGTTACTTAATATGTGTTTATGTGTGTCTGCTATGTGTGTATGGGTGCCCATAGAGGCCAGAAGAAGGTGTCAGATCCCCTGGGTTGGAGTGACAGGTGATAGTCAGCTACCCAATGTGGGTATTGGAAACCAACCTCTTGTCTTCTGCAAGAGCAGCAAGTGTTTTTAACCACTGAGCCATCTGCTTGGTGGTTAAAAGTAGGGCTGGATAGCCCTTCAGCATAATTTCCTTAAAGGACAAGTAAAATTGACCTTAAGTTTGCGGAATCTTCCAAAATTAAGGGTGAAGCATGTTCATCATTCCATTTCCTGTATAGAAATCCTTCTATAAAAATATGTTTTTGACATGCTAGACTAAAGATGCTCCTTCCCTCATAGATGGATAAGTTGGTTTCCACTTAGAAAATTTCCCCAAGTTCTGGAACACTGGCTACTGAAGCAACCTAAGAAACTCCCAAGACGACCTTCATAACTATTAGAAATTTACATTATCTGAACTGTGCTTTTCAAAGCCTGAAAGACATATACTAGACTCAAAGAATGGCTTCTTCAGCTGCTATCTTGTTTCTTTTTGCACAGCTACTTCTATCCTCAAATTCTTATTTGTAAAATCGAGATTATAATATATTTTTATTGTTTATCTACTTAGTCATTCAAAGACCATTTTACAAATGTTTACTGCATACCAACAATTTATCTAGGCACTAAACAAATAACATTGAAGGGGAAACACACTCTAATAAGCTTATAGCTTGGGAAGGGAGGAACAATAAATCACTGTGGTGCTGTGATGAGAAATAAAGGGGGAAATAGAAATCTGGTATTCATTGTTACAGTAAAATGCCGGAAGCAAGCTCACCATCTTGGAGGTTCAAGGTCTAAGGACAACTGCACGAGTTCCTGTAAAGACTCCTAGGCTGCAATACACAGAAGTGCGTGTGTAGCTCTATCTGTGTGGTCTCTCTTCTCCTGAGAGAGCCACCAGGACTCAATCATACAGCTTCACCTGAAGGACCTCACCTCATCACTCCCCAGTGGACATAACCCTAAATGCTATAGTTGGATAAGTGATTAGACTCTTATGTGAGTTTAATCAGCCAAGTCCAATTAAAGCAACAGCCAATTCATGTGGGAAGTCAAAGGAGGCTTCTGTGCAAAGGCCATAGGTTGTAAAGGGGCAAACCTTGTAAATGTAAACAGGGAATGGGTTTTAGGAAAGGAAAGTGGTTTGAGCAAAGGCTCTGAGCTGGTTGAGGAGAGACTTGTGATGGAAAAATAGAAAGTAGCATAGTAGCCTGAAAACTAAAAAGCAGGGTGTCGTCTTAGAAAGAGGATGTTTCTTACCCTAAACCTCAACTTCTGGGAATATCCTATAAGGAAATGCCTTTATGTGCCCACTAGTGGACATATGTGAGAATATGTTAGCCATTGTTCACATCAGCATAAAGCAAAAACAACAACAACAAGAAACAACAACAAACAACAAAAACACAGACGCTGAAAGAAAAAAACCTTTATACACTCATATAATAAAAGGTTTTTTAAGCCCACTGGTGGTGGCACATGCTTTTAATTCCAGCAATTGGGAGGCACATACAGGCAGATCTGTGTAAGTTTGAGGCCAGCCTGATCTACAGAGCTAATTCCAGGACAGCCTAGGCTACATAAAGAAACCCTGTCTCAAAAACCCAAAAATCAAAACCCCCAAACCAAAAAGGTTATTCAAAAGTTAGATGGGGGAGGGGCTCATCAACTCTTGCTAGCTGAGGAGCTATTGGCAACTGATGAGTCCTGAGGCGATAGGGAGTCAGTTCCAGATGAATATGTCCACCCACACACAAGCACAACACATACATACAAACACATGCCAAAATATAAGAGTACCTTTAAAGAGATGAAGAGAAAATATATAACTATGTACATTATTTTGTATTCATGTCCATATTAGTGTGGTATACATGCATACATACATTTTATGCACTGTCATATGTGTGGGTATGTGGGCATGTGTGTGTGTGTGTGTGTGTGTGTGTGTGTGTCTATCTCTGTGTGTGTGAAGCCCAAGATTGATGTCAAGAGCCTTGCTGGATGGCTCTCTACTGGTCTGGCTACTCTGGCTGTCCATTTGCTGCTGTCTCTGCTTTCTCAGCAGTGGAAATGCAGGTAACCCCAACTCCTTTTACATGGTACCGTGGAGATCTGAACTCTGGTCCCCATGCTTATGCAGCAAGGTCTTTAGCCTCCTCCTAGGCCCAAACAAATCAGCATTTTTTGTTGTTGTTTACTGCTTTCCTTTCTTTGGCCAGGCAGTGGTAGTGCACACTTTTAATCCCAGCACTCGGGAGGTTGAGACAGGAAGATCTCTAGGGATTTAAGACCACCCTGGTCTACAGAGCTGGTCTACAGTTCCAGGTCAGCCAGGGCTACACAGAGAAACCCCATCTCAAAAAACCAAAGCAAACAGCACAGAGGCTGTTTTATGTGACCCAACAAAGGGCTCTAAGGTTCTGTTTAATTTTCTTCTTCATTTTTCTCTTTTCTTTAGATTTGTGGTTTATGTAGATCCATCCTTGAGTTCACAGACTCCTTATGGCAGGACAAACCTACCAAGCTTCATCCTTTTGGTGAAGTTTTTGCAGCTGGAAGGCTTCTACTGCTTTTTTCACCAGGTCTTTCTGCTGGCCGAGGGGCCAGCTGTTTTCACCCAATGTTAGCACACAGCCCCTGCTTATTTGAACATATGCATTTTAAATGCCTTATACTTTAGCCGGATGTGGCTTTTAATCCCCACTTTTGATGGGCAGAGGCAGGGGAATACCTGAGTTTGAGTTCAGCCTGGTCTACATGATGAGTTCCAGGTCATTCAGTGCTACACAGCAAGACTTGTCTTGATTGCTTAATTAAAAATTAATTTCCTTTTACATATCTATAAAAGATACCTTTAAATATTACTTTCTTAAATCTAATATCTAGAGACTTTTGGCCTCAGTTTTTATTGATTAGTTTTTAATCTTCTGAGTATGATCTTCTGATTATTTTTTGTTGTTTAAATGGCAAACACTGAAATAATACACTTAGTGATTTTATATTTCATTTATTCTACTTGCAATTATTCCTTTTAATTGATTTGTCTGCACTCAAAACTCAAAACCTGTCTCTTCCAGAGTATGACATCACTCATCTCTACCCACCTGCTTCCCTCCAGGAGTAGGTGTGCTTGGCTCCCTAGTGCTTGGCTTATTGATGAACTAATGATGTAGTCAGATGTTACGCTCAGTGGTTTAAGCCATAAAGCTTTTGTTCTCTGCTGAGGGCGTGGGTTGGGATACATTAAAAGGCACAGAACTTTTCACGTCTCTTGACCACATCCCATTTTTCCTGGGTTCTTGGGGATGCACAATTACCCTAGTACTTAGCCAGTGCTATGTGAAGTTTTTATCATGGCAGCTCTTCAGTGGTACCCTTTCCAAACCAAAAGCACTACTGCCAGCTGGTAAGGAGCAGAGTTCACTACTAAGCATACATATACATGTATGAGAAATCTCCTGACCCTTTTCTAAAATGAAGGCCACAAATGCATTCTTATTTGGTATGGCAGAGTTTTCATGGGTTAAAATTCTTAGGTTGTTGCCTGACTTTGGTGATTTTCCAGTTGTGGTTTGAATTGATATGGCCTCTATAGACTCATGTGTTTGAATGTTTGGCTCATAGGGAGAAGCACTATTAGGAGGTGTGGCCTTGTTTGAGAAAGTGTGTCACAGTGGGGTGGGCTTTAAGGATTCCTATGTTCATGCCTAGTGTGGTGCACAGTCTTCTTCTACAGCCTGACTATCAAGATATAAAACTATCGGCTCCTCCAGTACCATGTCTGCCTGCACACTGCCATGCTTCCTGCCATGATTATAATGAACCCCTGAAACTGTAAGCCAGTCCCCATTAAATGTTTTCCTTTGTAAGAGATGCCTTGGTCATGGGGTCTCTTCAGAGCAATAAAACTCTAAACACCAGTCTTTGAAAGTGATAGTTGTTAATAATTGTGTCCAAAATTATATGTGTTTGCTGTGGAGGTGAATCTCTGTCCCCTCTTTGTGCTAAAAATTATAGGAAGTAGAATATCCAAGCAGGGCCTTTCATTTTGTTTTTTTGTGTTTTCTTTTTTCTTTTTGTAGCCCAGACTGACTTCACATTTACTACATAACAAAGACTAACCTTGAATTATTCAGGTTAGTACTGCCAAAGTACTAGCATTGTAGATGTGTTTCCCTATGTCCATCAGATTTGACAGGTTGCCTTTACGATTTATATGAGTATGCAAAGGGACTAAAATAGTCAAATGATATTGAAAAGCATAATTAACTTGGCCTAAATGTAAGAGTTAAAATTCTTACACTTAGCCAGGCAGTGGTGGCACACGCCTTTAATCCTAGCACTTGGGAGGCAGAGGCAGGCGGATTTCTGAGTTCGAGGCCAGCATGGTCTACAAAGTGAGTTCCAGGACAGCCAGGGCTATAGAGAAACCCTGTCTTGAAAAACCAAAAAAAAAAGGAATAAGTGCCCAAGATGGTTCAGTGGAGCCGGGCAGTGGTGGCGCATGCTTTTAATCCCAGCACTTGGGAGGCAGAGACAGGCAGATTTCTGAGTTCGAGGCCAGCTTGGTCTACAGAGTGAGTTCCAGGACGGCCAGGGCTATACAGAGAAACCCTGTCTCGAAAACAAACAAACAAACATCTTACACTTAGATGGGTGCTAGTGTATACCTTCAATCTTAACACTTGGGAGGCAGAGGCAGGCAGATCTCTGAGTTCCATGCCAGTCTGAGCTGCATATTGAGAGCCTGTCTCAGAGAGAGAGAGAGAGAGAGAGAGAGAGAGAGAGAGAGAGAGAGAGAATATAAGTGATAAGCATACAGAGATCTGCAGCACTAATTGTCAGTAGAGCAACATAATTTGAAATGCTCTGCATAGCAACTGTAGTGACTGAAGTTAAATAAAACTTCACCAAGTGCCAACAAGGGTGTGCAGTAACTGGAATAGTGATGGAGATAACCAAACAAAATAACAACAATAAAAATAGCTCAGCCACTTTGGAGAATGTTGACAGTGTCTTGAAAGCTGAGTGTATACTTTACACACAATTCGACAATCTCATGCCTGGGTGTTCACCCAAGAGGAGTGAAAAGAGATGCTCATCAATAGACTTGCCCATGAGCTCTTACAGCAGTATTAGTCAATGCTCTAAAATGATTAATAATTCACATATTTATCAACTGATTAGTTGGACAATGCTGCAAAAATCAGGAAGTGTATCTTAAAAGTATTATACTCACCAGAAGAGGTAACATGGAAAAGATCACACACTGTATATAAAACTCTAAGAAAAGCAAGACTATACTTTCAGGAAGCAGTGATTGCAAGCAGCTGAGAGTTGGGGAAGAGACAGACTACAGGTGAATGAAACCTATGTTGTAGTTGTGGTGGTTGTTACTGATTACACTTAGCAAAATTTGCTGCATCATATATCTTCATCATGTGAGTTATTACATGTAAGTTATGATAAGTCTGGTTTTCTTAAAGTAGGGCATAGTTTTTATAGTGTGTACAGGTGCTGTGAAGGCTGATGGGGGAAAACTGTTACCAAGAGTCTTTCTTAGTTTTGGACTCTATGTGCTAGAGTACTGACTTGCTAAGCAAGATGTGCCCACTGCTGTAATTGTGGCATGACTCTTATGAGGATAATAAGTTATGATTGAACTTGAAACTTTTCCACAAGAAGGAATTCACAAATGGTACCCAGTCAAAACCTTATCCAGGAAGGTCATAGACCCTAGAGGGTGACTGCATACTTTGCTAAATGAACAGGATATACCTGTCAAAATACCTGCTAAATATTTATGTTTCTACTGTCATCTTTGGTCAGAAAAGCTTCTTTTTCCAGTAGGTATCAGTTACCGCAGAGACTCAAGAGATTTAAGTGCAGAGAAGAAGTGACTCTTGAGTGCTCAGTCCTAAGTTGAACAATAATATCATCCTCTCCAAAGCTCAAGGTGTGTCAAAGAGAAGAGAGCAAAAGGAAGGTGAGAGGTAAAGGAAGAATGTTGTAGAACACTGTTGTCTGGGCAGATGTGGGCATTCCGCTCATGAACTCTTAGCAGCTATGATTACTTACAGAAGAACAGAACAGGTAGGGGTCTGTTGACCTTCCATCATAGATTAGGACAAGCTAATGAGGCCCACTGTGTCTTGGTGGTGGCTAGTGGAGGAAGAGAGATTTTCTTAAGTGATATAGCCTCTGACAAGCTGCCTGTGCTCCCAGCTCATTCACACCCTAGACACGAAAGGAGAAGGAGAGCATAGTTGGGAAGAAGATCAACTGGAATGGGAGGGAGAAAGTAGAGAAGTGGAGGTTAATGTAATCAAAACATATACCTGTAGGGAGTGTCATAATGAAATCCATTATTATGTTGTTAAAAACACTTCAAAAGAGGAAAGAATCAAGGAAAGAATTAAAAACAACCTTCAAAACTGTGATTATCTTTGGAAGGTTATAAAGAGATGAAATCTGATAGGTACATATAAGAACTTTGAATGTTGGTTATGTCTTCTTTGATTTTTCTATACTTTTTTAAAATTAAAATGTAGAAAAGGGGAGACTGAGGAAGGGAATGAGAAGAAATGTAGATATATGTGGAAAATCATAGAAATAAGATAGTAGCCAGAGCAGAATGTGATGGCAAGACAGTTTTAAATTAAATATATATCTTTGATTGAAAATGAAATTATTTCATACAATATATTCTGATCATGATTTCCTCTTCTTCTCCCAGATCCTTTCCACCTCTGTGCAGTCTTTCTCTCTCTTAAGAAAACACACAAGCAAATAAAAAGACAAATAAACAAAGATAAGACAAAAAGAACTAAGAAACAGAAAAAAGAAAAAGAAAGATCTATGGGTGTAGTAGAATGTCATTTAAAGTCATTTTGTTCCTGTTTTCCTTTATCAGAACAATAGTATTAGGTTTTCCCTATAGGCCCATGACCTTGATAATCCTAGGTTCTTGGCCATTGGAACAGTGTCAGGCATGTGTTCCAACTCATGGAGTAGAGCTGAAATCTAAGCAGGTAATGATTGATTTCTCCCACAACACTTGCACCACCACTGTACCAGCATGTCATCCGGCCAGGTCACCATTGTAATTAAAGGGTTTGTAGTAAGGTTGGTGTTTACTCTTCTCCTCTGGTGGTGTCCTTCTCTAGTCAAAACTGTTGAATTACTTAGGCATCAGCTTGACTCCTCACGATTCAATGAGATATGTGTCATCTTCAGCAGTAAGGCCTTACCATCAATTTGTGGAGAGTAACCAGTAGCCTTGGCAATGGCCTGAGCTGTTTGGGGGTTTCTATGGGTCCCTTTGACCAACAACTCAATTAGGTGTAACCCATTCCTGGCACTGGAGGTTTCACTTGGTGTCAGGAGATATCTAATTTGGGCTTTGTCTCCCTATTATTTGGTAATTCCTATTAGATTTCTTTCATATATGTATATATTTTAAGAAGATTCTACTATCATAGATTTCTGTATGACTCCTCAATTGGCCCTTAGTGTTAGCTGCCTACCCCCCCTTCCCTCGCTTACTCCCCCTTTTACCTCCTCCTCTTCATCTAAGCCTCCTGTCCCTATTTCTCTATACTATTTCTCCTTCCTTGGGAGATCCTGCTGTTTGCTCTGGTTCCTTACTTTATACCTAACAGCCGTAGTAATTAGGATAGTAACACATGGATCAAAGATTTAAAAGTTAGCAGCCACATATGAGAGAAAACATATATTTTTCTTTTGGGGGGTCTTGGTTACTTCATTTTTTTTCTAGTTCCATCCATTTACCTGTGGATTTCACATTTTCCTTTTTTAATGGCTGAGTGATGTTCCTTTATGGAAATGTACTACATTTTCATCAACTCATATGTTGGTGGATGTCTAAGCACGTTCTATTTTGGGATATTACGAATGTAGCAGCAATGAGCAAGTGTCTCTGCTATAGAATGAAATATCCTTAAGGTATACGCCCAAGAGTGCTATAGCTGGCTCTTGGGGTAGATTGATTTACATCTCCCTGAGGAACACCACACTGATTTCCATAGTGGCTGTGCAAGTTTGCACACCCACCAGTAATGGATGAGTGTTCTCCTTACCCACATCTTTGTCAGCATGAGCTGTTTTATTGATCTTGGCCATTCTGGCTAGTATAAGATGAAATGTCAAATGAGTTTTGATTTGTATTTCTCTGATAAGGTTGTTGAACATTTTTTTCAGTACGTCATAGCTACTTGTGCTTTATCCTTTTGAGGCCTGTATGCCCCATTTTTACTTGTATTATTTATTTTCTTGATGTTCAGTATTTTAGTTCTTTTGTTTGTTTGTTTGGATGAGTTTGTTTTTTGTTTGTTTGTTGTTGTTGTTGTTGTTTTATTTGCATTTTTCTTTTTGCGACTGTATTTCTCTGTATAACCTTGGCTATTCAGGAACTCATTCTGCAGAGACCTGGCTGGCCTGAACTCAGAAATCTGCCTGTCTCTGCCTCCCAAGTGCTGGGATTAAAGGTGTGTGCCACTACTACCTGGCAAATTCCTTATATATTTTAGATACTAACCTTCTATCAGATGTGTAGTTGGTGGGCTGGAGAGATGACTCAGCCACTAAAGGCTAGGCTCATGACCAAAAATCAGATGGGTAATTGGTAAAACTCTTTCCCCATTCTGTAGCCTGCTGCTTTACCCAACTGATAGTGTCCTTTGCCATACAGAAGATGTTCAATTTCACAGTATCTCATTTATGAATTGTTGATCTTACTGCCTGTGCTGTTGGTGTCCTGTTCAGAAAGTCTTTTCCTATACCAATGAGTTCAAGCCTGTTCCCTACTTTCTTTTTTATCAGATTCAGGGTATCTGAGCTTATGTTGATGTCCTTTATCCAGTTGGAACTGAGTTTTGTGCAGGGTAACAAATATGAATCTATTTGCATTCTTCTACATGGATGTATCCATTTGACCAGCACCAGAACCATTCACTGAAGATGCTTTTGTTGGTAATATCCAGCTTTAGTCTATGGAGATAGTGGGGTGTTGAAGTCACCCACTATCACTGTGTGAAGGCCAATTGGACACCTTTTGTTTGCTCCATAGTTATTTAGAGTTGCAAGACCCTCTTTGTGGATTTTTTTTTTCCTTTGAAAAGTAAGTATATAGTGTCCGTCCCTATTTCTTATTAGTTTTGGTTTGAAGTTTATTTAGTCAGGTAATAAAATGGCTACTGTTAGTAAACATTTCTGAATCAAGTATTTTTCAGGCAAGCAGCAGAAGTAGAAAGGGATAGGTTTGAGAATATTGTTGGACATGGCCATCTGAATTTAGTAAGGGCCAGTGGAGCAGGGTATACTCACTGTCTGGTAAACTGAACAGCACTCCTCCTCCTGTCTTATGTGTTTACCTTAGTCAGTTCAGGGCGTGGGGTGTCTTGTGGAAAGCTAGCTATGTTGTGTCTATAGCCTGGAGGGGTAGAGCTCTGTTCATGGGCCAGAGTAAGAGTCCACAGAGCAGGCAGCTACCTTCCAGCAGTTCCCTTACCCTAGATCTGCTGATGTAAACACAGCTGGGGAGCTGTTTCCAGCATTGTATAATCCCCAAGGGTAGAGGGACTCCTCTCCTCTAAGGTTTGCATGCCAGCCAAGCATTCTCAGCACACTTTCTTGGAAAGTTTTTGTTTGGGGTATTTGCATGTGGTTGATTCGCTGTGCACTGAACTGACCCATCTGTTGTTTCCTTGGCTGAGCTTCCACCCTCTGGGTTGTATATAAATCATCCTATGCAGGGTGGAGGTGGGGGTGGGGGTGGGGTAGATATGCGCAGTGTAGCATGTGCCAGACAGCAATAGAATAGTCTGCTTATAGAGGAACTCCTGCTTTACTCCTTGTGTATCTGGCATTGCAAAAGCTCAACAAATGCGGAGAAGCTAATCAACCAAGTGAAAATATACTAATGAGTATTTACTTCAGCGCTTAGGAGACAGGCTTTAGCCAGAAACTTCAGATAAACTCTGTCCCCAGTCACCCATAAGTAGACTGGTAAGACATAAAGGTGTTAAGGAGATGGCGGGTATAATATCAATGTATAGGATTAGGAGTTAAATTTGAAGTCTACAGAAATGCAATAGGTCTGTGAGTTAAGGCATGTTGTCTGACTTTCTCAGCTTGTCGCTTTGTTTTTAGAAAATAGATGCTTATAATCACTGTGAGAAATAACTGAAATTGTATAGATAAGGTGACTAAGGTAGGGTCTGGAGACAGAGCTCACTAGTTAGCCATGCATGAAAACACTTTTTACGTTCCGTAAGGGCAGAGGTATGATCTCGTCTGCTAGTGAGGGCTGTATAACTCATGCTTCCAGTCTGTATAGCAGAATCCTCACAGTAGCTCCTGTGATAGCACATGCTTTTAATCCTAGCACTCAGAGGCAGAAGCCTGAATATGGAAGGACTTGTATTTAATTTGCAGAAGAGGAATACAGAAAGGTCTATTTTCTTTCTTTCTTCTTTTTTTTTTCCAGTAGAGCACGCATTCCTTTTTTTTTTTTTTTTTTTGCTGTTGTTGTTGCTCTTGCTGCAGTGGCTGCCGTTTTTTGTTTTTAGAGACAGGGTCTCACTATGTAGATCTGGCTGTCCTGGAACTTGCTCTCTAGACCAGGCTGGCATCGAGCTCACAGAGATCAATTAGCATGTGCTACCATGTCCAACCAAGATCCATTTACTTAATGGTGGAAGGAAGATATGAAAATTGAGCCTCATAGCTGGATATTAGTAATGGTAGCAGATCTGTAACACTACAAGCATTAATAGCAAATGTATGAGTACAGAAAGCTCATGTTAGCTATGAGCTACAATCCCTGCACTTAGGAGGCAGAGGCATGAGAACCCTGAGTTTGAGCCTAGGCTATACGGTGAGATTCCTTTTCAAGAGAAAGAGATCACTTTGGTCGCAATGAGGTCTTTGTTAGCCTTCGAATATGACAAGATTTCAGTGGGGGATGAGAGATGACCTACTCCCAAATCATGGGGTGACTATGACCCAAAGCTAGGAGTCTGGATAGAGTCAGTCTTGCTCACAACACTAGGCCTATTTGACCCTGCTAGGTACATGCTTCACAGGGAAATAATATAACATGAAGATGCCTTAGATATATAAGAACTAAATACTGCAATATGCTGTTGCTTACATGTTTATCAGGATCTGATGTACCTTCCTGGAACTGAGGACATCAGCTAGGTTAGATTTGGAGCTTGTGTTACAGACAGTGTTCATATCTATATGAATTCTATCTATCTATCTATCTATCTAATTATATACATATATATATTTGAACTAAACATTTATCTCTCTATATATATGAACTAAACATAGATAGATAGATAGATAGATAGATAGATAGATAGATAGATTCTCTAAGGGATAGCTTAGTATGTAAAGCACTTTTGTACAAGTATGAGGGCCAGAATAGGGATCCTCAGCACTGATGCCAATGTCTGGTGGCATGGTGGCTCTCTTAAAATCCCAGTGTTTGGGTGACAGGTAAGATCCCTGAAGAAAGCTGACTAGCTAGACTAGACAAATTGGTGAGCTCTGGGTTCAAGTGAGAGACCCTGTCTCAATTAATGAGATAGAGTAGAATGAAGGAAGACACATGATATCACCTTTGGACCTCCACACACACATGCTGACACACATGCAAACACTCATACATATATTTATACACCACACACACATGAACATGCGAAACAATCATAATGGACATTCTCACAGAACTTTAGAGGGTATTCATAGTTTCATATTCAAAGCTTTTTGCTGTCCTTCATGACAAACTTGTCATTGGGGTGGGCACACCCAACAAGCCTACTTCAGAATGGATATTTAGTCTGTGGCCACAAATACCCCCAATAGCATCAGAATGGGTACTGAATTATAATGGTTTCTTTTTGTACATACCAACCAGTGAAGGTCAACAGTACACCTCTGTGACTTGTCCTGTTTACAAAGCCAGTGTGTGCTAGAGCTAGCACTGAGATGAGCTCCTTGTCCCCAGCTCACTCAGCTTGGCATGCTCTTGCAATTAGCCCCAAAGTCTTTCCTATGTAACTCATCCAAGGAATGTTTGGGTGCCTACCTACTGTCCACATCATCTGTATCTGGCTACAGGAATGCAAAGACAAGAATGTATACAGTGCCCACCAATCATTGGAGAAATTGCACTTTCATATCTTTGAAAAACTAAAACAACACAGAGCAGAGTGTAGCTAGGCCAGAAATGGCAGTGAGAGTGCCAGCTTTATGGGATGGGAGGAGGAGGAGGAGACAGGCAGTCTCACAGAGAAGGCAGTTTGAACATACTCAAAATCACATTCTCACAGATGGCCCAGGGCTCACCCTTAACACTCCCAGGCTGTCAAGTGTTAGTGGACACACTGGAACTAATGAGCCTCATAAGGGGACAAGCAGTACTAATGAGTGCAAGCCAGTCCAGGTGTGCCAGCGTGGGAGCGCTAGAAGAGCTTCATGGAACAGCTGGAAGAAGTACAGTAGCAGACAGCCAACAGCTGCTGCCCCTCTGCAGCCCACCACTGTGTCACACAGAGGTGACACTCCCTGCAAGTTCCAGATCAGAGTCAGAGCATGACAGTGGCAGCAGAGCCAGGTCATTACTGTCCAACATAGCAGTGCCAGGTACTCATTAGCCTGCCCACACCTTCTCAGAGGCACGCCCTGCCTCCTGGGGCTTCCTGTCCAGTCTCTCTTCACTTTTCTTCCACATTGCTGTACCCTGTCTGAGGCTCTCCCTGCCTGCTCCTGGTTTCTATCTTTTGGGAATGGAGATGAGGGAGAGGAGGGTCGGGGACATAAGGGGGTGCTGCAAGAGGAGAGGTTTGAGGCAATGCCTTGTGTTGTAAGTAAGGAAAGATGGTGTGAGGGCCAGAGAACCTGGTGAGGTTGAAATATCATAAAGTCCTGAAGATAAGATACAGGGAGAGTAAATTCCAGGAGGACAATCTCCTGCTGGATTCTAAAGAGAAATAAAAAGTGGTGAGACTATTCAGCCACATATTTGGTTTTGGAAACACACACACACACACACACACACACACACACAAAATGTTGAGTGAATGTATAAACAGAGAACCATTCGGACAGATAAAGCCCCCAGTTCCCAGGCATTTTCTCCCAGCAAAATCAAGTTTCTTTATTTGTCTAGTTATTTGCTTGATTTTTGGTATGGAATCTCTCTATGGTGGTACAAATTAGCCTCAAATTTTCTAGATGCCCAGACTGGCCCCAGCTTCCCAAAAGCTGAACGAGCAAACATGTGCCACCATGCCTGGTAAAAACTGAAGATTTTCACTCACTGCAAAACCAGTCCTTCAGGTCGTTTCCTTGGCTTGCCCATCTAGAGCAAGTGTTTCCCTGGGTGCCAAGGAAGGAGATAGTGTGCCAGGGGGAGGGGGAGAGGGCGCTGCAGGGGAGAGTGGAGAAAGAAGGGAAGGAATCATTTCATTTTGATTTTTTAGGTTAGCAAAACATAATGGGTTTAATTTTCATACAATTGTGTCCTTATCTGGCTTGTTCCCGGCCCACACAGTCCTCTGGAGCTTTTCAGGGCTTGACCTAGGAGTGTGGTCTCCATCACCTCTCACACCTCACTTTGGAATCTTGGCATTTGGGCAGTGTGGGACGGGAAGTAAGACTCTGCTCCTGAGGGTGTGGACGAGGAAATCAGCATGAGACAAGACTGGGTAAAACCAAAGATTTTCTCTGCCACGTGACAATTAGGGACCCAGGATACATCTTTTCAAAGGGAGGGGCGGGACAGGACCTTTAAGCCTGTCAAGTGTTTTAACTTGGTGACAAATCACAATGAGTGAAGGGAAGCAGGTGTGGACTGGTTGGAGACTAAACTCAGAACTGCTATGGGGATCCTGTCACGCTGTCTCCCGTGCCCTCTGACCCCAGCGTCAAGGTTACTCCACTCCCTTCAGTCCTTTGCATTTACCAGACTTGCCCAGCACTTGTCAAGTTCTTGCTGCTGTCTTCCCCACATGGTTCATGTCCAAATCCCTGACTCCAGCATGGTGTCTGGCACAACATCACTCTCTCTTAAAAGGAAAAGAATGAAAACATTCAACGCTCTGGAAATTTTGATCTTAGAGCCTGCATTAGGAAAAAGAACCTATTATATTTTTAAAATAAAACCTTTATTTTTATGGTCGTGCATGTGTTTAAAATTTATAGTTTCAACCCTTTTAACGTATATAGTTCAGTGGTACTGAGCATGTTCAACACCCACTCACCCACAGAACATGTCCTACCAGGAAAATCTTCATACCTTTTAAATAGTAGCTCTCAATTCTTTCTCCCCCGACTCCCAGTGGTCACTGCTTGTCTTCATGACTTGACTACTCAAGGTGCCCTCATGACTGGGCCATTTCTTTACTGTAGTCCTCATCCATGTTGGATCATCCATGTTGTAGCATAAATCACAACTTCTTTTCTATTTCTTGTTTATTCATTTAATTTGGTGTGTGTGTGTGTGTGTGTGTGTGTGTGTGTGTACTCATAGAGGCCAGAGGAGGATGTCAGATGTTCTAATTTATTCCCTTGAGAGAGAAACTCTCACTGAGCCTGGAACTAGGCCAGCAAACCCTAATTAGTCTTCTGTCTCCACCCCCACATTGGTGAGGTTACAGGCATGTGACCACACAGGTTTTTGGTTGTGTTGCTTTCTTTTGTTTTGTTTTTAATGTAGGTACTGGGAGTTTGAACTCAGGTCCTGATGCTTAGACAGCAAGCTCTCACCCTCTGAGTCATCTCCCCAGACCCATTTCTTTCCTCTCTGTTAACATCTCCAAATAGACGTAGACCATATTTTTATTATCTCTCTTTGAGTGGAATTGGGGTTGTCTCTATACACTGGCTGTAAATGATGCTGCTACAGTGAAGACTCCGAGTGCTTCTCTCTAAGATCCTGTTTGAAGTTCTTTTACGAATATCTAGACTTTTTTTTCCTAGCTCTTGGAGTAAAAAACACAACTAGATCTGAAACCCTTTGTCCTGCAGAGGAGACAGTAAACTAAATTGTGAGGAATGCAGGCTGTGGGGAAAGCACAGGTTTCAGGACAGAGTGAAGATGCACGATGACCTGACTCCTTAAGTCGAGATGACTTCATCTGCTGACCCGAGAGGCGGCAGGGGAGAACTGAATCTGAAGCTTGAGGAAGAGAAGAGCCATCACAGCTGTTGAAGGGAATGTACCAGAAGATGGCAAGATTTTGGCAAAGGACCAGTGCTGTATCGTTGGAGGAGATGGGGTGAAAGCAGAGAAACCCCCCTTTCTTTGGAGACAGTATGTCTCGTGTAATTTAGCTGCCTTCAAACTTGTGTTGTCTAAAGTAATTTTGGTCTTCTGATCATCCTGCCTCCTCCTCCTGAGTGCTGGGATGACAGGCCTGTACCACCATGCCTTGCTTATGGGGCACTAAGGTGAGGACCCAGGGTCTTGTGCATAGGAGGCAAGTACTCTTCCAACTGTACTAAATCCTAAACTAACTTAAAATCTGGCTCATTTGTGTAGGAAATAAAGACAGCTGTGGTAAGTGTGCTTGGAAATGAACCTTATAGAAGGCTGTGGACATCTGCCAGGACCCAGGCAGAATTTACAGGGTCGCATGGTAGGGTCAAGGGCTACAGAGGAAACTGGGGATGGGGGTGGGAGAATAGATACTGAAAATGATCTAGCTCTGTAAATGGGTCAAAGGATGTGGCAGGAGGCCAAGGGAGGAAAGGGCAGCTAAATGCCAAAGAAGTGCTGAGTGTGGCATACCTAAACAAGCTTAGGTTCCTACAGGAGCTCCCTGAGAAACAAGGAGGGGCACAGACATGGCCATAGCACCACTATCTGTTCATTGAGTCACTCCCGATGCCTCCTGTCATCCTGTCCTTGACATGATCCCTCTCTAGGCTCAGGCTCCGACTGCTCATCCTCCTAGACACTGGGAACTTTCTTCACAGTCAAGATCTCTGTGCTGCCTTCAGGAAGCAAACTTCTCACTTTTTGTTGACCTCATTGCTTCATCCCTACAGTGACTGCCTGGCCCAAGGCCCACCAGTAACAGAAAGCTGAGACCTCAGGGAGTCTTTGGTGACTCCATGGGCTGACTGCACTTCCAGTTCTTGCTCATTATAGAGCTGTGGGCTGAAGTGAAACTGCCCAGGGATCTCACTTGAGCTCATCTTTGGTCTGTTGTTATGAAGGAGGTGAGAAAGAGAAGGAAGAAGAGGGATAGAGAAGAAGGAAGAAGGGGAGAGGAAAAGGGAGGAGAAAGAAGGGAAGGAGAAAGAGAATGGGAAGAAAGAAGAGAAGGAAGAGGAAGAGGAGGAGGAAGAGGAGGAGGGAGAGGAAGAGGGAGAGGAGGAGGGGAGGAGGAGGGGAGAAGGAAGAAGAGGAGGAAGAGAAGGGGAAGGGGAGGAGGAGGAAGAGGAGGAGGGGGAAGAAGAAGAGGAGGAGGGAGAGGAGGAAGGAGAGGAGGAGGGAGAGGAGGAGGGGAGGAGGAGGAGAGGAGGAAGAAGAAGAGGAGGAAGAGAAGGAGGAGGAGGGGGAAGAGGAGGAGAGGAAGAAGAGGAGGAGGAAGAGGAGGAGAGAAGGAAGAGGAGAAGGAGAGGAGGAGGAGGGGGAAGAGAAAGAAGAGGAGGAAGAGGAGGAGGAGGAAGAGGAGGAGGAGGAAGAGGAGGAGGGGGAAGAAGAAGAGGAGGAGGAAGAGGAGGAGGAAGAGGAGGAGGGAGAGGAGGAGGAAGAGGAGGAGG